>JAQGCB010000790.1:0-18417 GCA_034698835.1 Protaphorura tricampata | reverse complement strand
AAAAAATGCCCTTACTTATTCTATTTGTCTTATTATTAGAAGCGGATTCAACGCGGTGTCTATAAAGTTTTAAGCTATTAGAAACTTTATCAGGAAAACCTGCGACTGCGACCCAAATAGAGTGAGAGATTTTCTCTTCTCCCAGAATCTGATTTTTCAATTGTTGTAAGTTTTCTTTGTATAAATTATGTTCTGACACAGACACGAAAGGACGTTTAGTTAACTTTGTACGGCCCACGTCCGCCGACTTACTAAAAAACCTTATTACCCACTACTTGATTGCACATTCACGAAACAACTGTCCAGATACCACCTGACTTAATACGCTGCTTCTTTACTTAAGTTATGCCATGTATGTTTATCGGTCGAGTCGAGGGAACAAACATCAGCGTTCAACGCAGCGTTATACTAGGAATATCACCACACAAAGTGGTCGTCTTTTTTTTTCCTTCATTCATTTCCACTGCATAATGTAGTACTGCATGTATTGCATTTATTATTTGCTTTTTGCATTTGGCCAGCCAACACTGACTTGGACTGATCAGTCAGTTCTTTAGTGTCGTCGAGACTACTTTTGACACTTCGTCCTGCTAAATTGATAAAGTCGACTATAAAAAATTATCTGCCAAGAAATATTGAGAAAAATTATTTTAAACATGTTATGATTAAATTTCTTTGACCCTTCATAAAGTATATCGGTGATCCTGTTAATTCGAAGTTTTCCAGTGACACATTACACATATGTGAGGATACTGTCCGATTAGAACAGGGTAGGACATTATTAATGAAATTGTAATCATCCGTTTACATAGGTACTCTACTGTTAGGATTAGCTTGGAAAGAACTAGTCACACGGATTTGATGATAGGAGTGTGTGTGTGATACGATATGAACTGAACAAAATGACCTGTACCTCGTGCGACTGTGTCAACAAACTGTAAAAATGCATACAGAGGTATTCGCGTGTGTAACCTCCAACGTTATAAATAAAATACGACCACCTTTTCAGTTTTGAAGTATTTTTTTAAATTTTACTTTAAAACAGTGTCAAAGTGTGACATTTTCAAAGAAAATATAAAAAATTAGCAAATACCCTATACCCAACGCAAATAATCCTAATTTCTGTAATTCCCCGAAGTCTACATCCACGTACAAATACTTATTACGTCAATCCAGAATCTAAAGCTAAAACAAACTTGCCCATTCCGTTGCCGCCTGCTTGTGTCTCTGCATAAATAATGTGTATGTGAGAATTCGCAAGTTTTTTTTTGGAATGAAAATCTAGCTAGCCGTTTCTTTCGAAGAACAAGATTGAGACTTTGTGAATGTAATGTACCATGTTCTACATGCTCCATTGGATCTAAACTAATCGTGTTCATACAGTGCTGTGAACCTAGGAGTTTTCGCGAACAGATTTTTTTTAAAAAAAAACCTTGGCTCAATTTCTATTTTCGGTTCAAGTGACACTGAACTGAACTCGGGCTGGTGCTGGAAATTCTTCATATGACAGTGTTATAGTTTTTGCCAATTTCATACACACGAAGACGAACATTGGCCTGGTCTGTACATTGTACACATTCGAACTGAACTGATCTGATCTGTGTACACTCTGTGCGTATGTGCCTGTGCATAGATATACCCTACACGTTGCACTTTTCCTTGCAAATTTTCTAACCTTCACTCCCTCTGAACTTGCAAACTTTTTTATGCACTGTATGAACACAATTAAGCAGACGAGATTCCGTGTCAGTCTGTGCTGTGCTCGATCTGCTCTGCTCGATCTACAGATCAATTCATTACAAATTAAATTTGAGTGTATATGACATTTCCATGAAACTTTTATAAGTCACTGTGATTGGGATTGAACATACGATTAATATTTAATTAAAAAGTTTATTAGTGCCGTATTTTGTATTGTTGGATAATCTACGCCAAAAATAATTCAATTGGAAGAGAAGACCGAGAAAATCTTCTACATATCTGAGTCATATTAAACATCTCAAGCAGAGTTCCAAGGAAAATGATTATTTCAAAGGACTTGCTTGTCCTTGGAGATTATCTCCGTCTGCCAAAGTCCAGTGAGCACACACAAATTCCGTAAGTCCTTTACATTTTTCTTTATAAAAGTTTCCCCGTTCATATTTGAGCAAGGAGTTTTGCAACGAAATTTTTTAAGGATTTTTCTTAGTAAACTAATGGCACTTGACGCTTGGCATTGACTGGGACTATTGTGCTGGGATTTTGTACGAGCCAGATGTTTCCTAAATAATAACATTCGTTTATGACGATGGACCGCTATTCATTCTTTCATTCATTCGTGGTTGCGAAATCCTATTTAAGGGTTCCATGACCCGAGTGGATTGTACCGCCTATTTTGTAGTTTATCATTAGACTGAGGGCAAAGAAAGGGTTCATTTGTTTTGGGAGGTCCCTTCCGCTAAATTTATGATGAAGAGAATTGCGAAACAAGAGTGTAGAAAAGTTGGCAGAATTTTGAAACACGGCACTGTCTGTTTACGATGGGGAGCCCTTTTGTATTGGGTTAGGTGAAAGCAAGAGTTACAAGGGAAGCATTTGACCGCTATTACGTGAACGTGATAAAACGTGACTAAAGCCTAAATTTTATACAAGCAAGAACTAGAAACTCAAATATTTTGACCTCTATTGAAGTATAGGAAAGTAAAGGTCCCTGCACTACTTTGCTTTGGTAAATTACGTATGTAGAGTATTGCAGTAGAAGGAAAGGTCAATCTGACGAAAGTCGATTAAAATGTTCCCTCGTTAGTTTTAGTGTTAATTCTGTTCCTAATTTTATTGTCTGAATGGAAAGGAAGGGGAAGAGTTTGTCCAAGGCTTTGAGTCCTTAGGGACCTCCGGAGTACATCCTGTACATAATGGGACATTAAGGGTCCTCTTTTCTTTTTCTATGATTTTCGCGTGTGTTTTTCATTGTGCCACGAAATTGCTTTCCTCCTTCCCCAATATGTATACCATTGAGGGGTTCCGAAATGTTGTTGACCCTTTCCAAGGTTCCATTCAGCGTCAGTCTCCTTTCAGCAACAGCCACTAAAAAGTTTGAGTTTATCAGTAGCGTTTGAATCCTTCGCAGGAGTTCTTAAATATTTAGAAAAATATTGTTCCAAAGAAAAGTTGAAAAAAGTTGTTTCCTACTAGAACATCACTGGCATGGACGATCAAAGGTTCGGACGTATTACACCTGTTTCATAATTTCTACTCTCAATATAATAGGGCTTTAGTTAGATTTGACGACCACAATTCTGTTTACATTCGCAAGAATTTTTGAGTATCTTATGAATGACACAGATTAGAATTTAAATTATATTAGAAAAAATATCTCAAGTTTGCAATAATATCGTCAAGTAGTATGGGGCCGGGCCCCACCCTCAATAAGTAAATTGAGAATCTTTGATAATTTTCCAGAGCATGGTGTAGGTGTAACGGTGATATTGGCATTCGACAAGCACCCGATATGAATTACTTTGCTGAGATTACTTCATTATGATCCCGCAAATGATAATAATAGGTACTTTTAATACAATTCATAACAGCGTTTTGTAAACCGCAAGTTTTGCAATTGCAAAAGGCCAGTGGTACCCCTTTCACTTTATATTTTGCATATGAAAAGTAGGAAATACCAATTTTAACAACAAAATTGCAAATTAATCATTAATACTAGTTCATACTGGTTTGGCTACAGTGCGCGTTATTAGCACTAACAACTTCGAATCTTGAATTATGTGATACTCAATATGACTTCACCTAAGATTTCGGTCCACTCTTTGCTGCACACAGTTGATTCGTTTGACAAGGTAACTATCAGTGGTGTTGAGAATTATAATACTACATTTGGCAGTTGGGATTTAGGTCACATTATTAATTGATGATCAAATTTTGGCAGCATATAGAATTGAGAGTTGGTTTACAAATGCCTCATTTGTTTATTTATCTGACATTTGACAATACGTCCAGAATATAATACGACTAAACACATTATAGGTTTACCCTGTCAAATTGAAACTCGATTAGTTCTCAGTTTACTTTGAGTAATTTTTTTGAGAATTTATTAACAATCGTGCTGGAACTAGGTACTGGTCTTATCGTTTCTGCAAATGCAATCAATTCTGAACTTGACTCTCAAAGTCCAACTAGAAAACGTACGTATTCTAGTTCTTTAGTCCACTTCAAAAAATATTTTGATTGAATTGGAGAAGAAGAACTGGTCTTCCCAAGCCTGTCAATATAAAGATCTGATTGCACGTTGCACGCTCATTTCCACCTCAACAATCAAACCCGACCGACACACCTGTACTCTGGACGTAACACAATGAGCAGTAGCAGAAAGGATTTAAAATAAATGAGTTTTACTCACTGCGTGAATGTATGTCGGGAAATTCACAATTTGTTCGCACGTCTGATTACAATCAAATGCCCAATCAGTCGCTAATAAATCGTGGTGTAGTTTTAGATCCTGTTTCCTACTGGTAGCCTAAATTTTGATTTCTTTTGACCTCTGCAAAATGAGAGACCGACATTCTACAGTTATGCCAGTGCGCGGTTTGGTCAGGAAGAGAAAATTCGACTTATCAAAACATTAGATTTTCTAATACGTACCCGGGAATGGGAATATGAATGTGAAGAGGTTTAAATTACTATTACTGTTATTGTGTTATTTCAGCTTTAAGTTTTACTGTGTTGGAAGTTTTCGCATTACATTTGTCTGTATGTAACAAATTAAGATTCACGTGGACAGTTAATATTGCTTCAGCTATGAGAGAAATCATGAGTACAAGGTTCCATTCAATAAACCTTCATTAAATGCTTGGGACTTCCGTATGATTAGTTATGGAAATTTCCGAACTTTGTCACATTTGTATGTAGCAGCACTCGTTTTCGGACAGTATTATCACATCGTTTCCCGTACAGAAGAGGGAATTACTCGGAACTCTCAATTTGCAGTCATTAGCCGGTGGCTTAATTACTTAGATTGTTAGTTCGGGTTAAATATGTTGGTAATTGCGTGGCTTCTATATATTCTGCTCTGTCTGTATTCGATTGTTTGTAATTATTTGTATGTGTGTGGTGTGCACAAAGGCTACCACATTTTAGCTAGCATGACATGGTAAGACGAGGTGACTGAAATGATTGAAGGCGAAGGTCATGTCGTTCCGAATGATTAGAGTTCAAATAGAGTTGGAATAATAATTTAACCTGTGCATGTACAATGATGCACTCTAAAACCCTTTAGAATGAACGTCATTCAAAAAAATTATAATAATTGCGCAATCTATTTTGAAAGAACTGACTCTGAGTCAGTCACGTTCACATTCTATCAGATCAGACAGGCATGAATGACACATCTTAAATGCACCTCACGCACTCATTCACAGATTTAAAATAGCATACATTATGTTAATGTTTCTTAAATGCTGCATATTTTAGACAATGTTTAGAATTTGGATTCTGAGTCCAAGAAACTCTAAGACATTCTGAAAAATGTGAACCGAGTATTTTAAGCATTCGGACAATCCCCCGGCCACGGTCTTCAATAATTTTTTTTTAAATTACTGTACTAACTAATAGCAAAATTCAAAGTTTTTGGTTGCATGACGCTAATTTGATTTTTGATTCTCTCTGGTATTTTTAAACTCGGAAGAGGGAAGTAGGACCTAACAATTGTGTAAATAATTAGATAAAACCACACAAGAGATTATATATGCACAATTCGAACTCGAAAAACGTAGGTCCTGCTTTGTGAATGTTTTGTATTTGCACAACCGCAAATATTACAGATTAGTGTTCAAACAAAAACAACTCTAGAATTTTTTTTAGCAGAGAACTCTACGTTCGAGGAATTTAAGTCACGTCCGATTACGAACGAATCGTTATCGAAATACGCACGTACGATATGGCAGTCTGTATTTTAGGAAATGGAAATATTTCGGAAATATACGCATTACCTAATTCTGTTTAACAAAGAGGAAGTTGTCAATTATTTTCAAAATGTCAACGAAGAGAGTAAGTGTTGTAAACAAGGAAGAGTCAATTTTGACTTTGAAACTCCAGTAGGCGTTCCGGGCTCTGAGTTCACAAAAAATTGTTTTGAAACATTTTATGCGTCCATTGAACTAGCCGTCTACCATACTCTTGTAAATATTAACCATGAGCCGAACTTGTACTTGCCCTTGTTTGTACACAATATTTTTGTGTTATATAATAATTTGCGTGACAAAACCGAAGAATAAATGAGGGACCACCTGGTAGTTAAATGCAATCATGTCGAAATGTAAGGACTGACGCCGGTACACTACTATAACTGAAGAAACACCCTCCATACAATAAAAGATATGTTTGGATTTTTTTTTGTGGCCAACATAACGGGTCATTCAACCGTCTACCGACTGTCCTACATGAAAATGGGAACTTGAATGAAGTAAACAAGTATCACTACTATACATGGAGCTACTTATGTGTACGTCTGTTTTTTCGTACCTTTTACGCTGTGGTTGTACGCGTAACAATTTTTTTTATCTTCTACACTAATCACAATTTATTTTCTTTGGTTTGTAATTAGGCATGTATCGTTCGTACATACATATGATGAACATTAGGCCCGGCTTGTCCTACTGCATTTGTGTGGGACTGTTTTGAGTAGGTGCACATGCATGCATGTGTGTTTTACTCGTTTTTGCACTAATCAACTTTTGGGTGTAATTTGCAATAATATGTAGAAGAATGTGAATGAAGCCAACTGCATTCAAAAGTTAATTCTTGCCCCAGATTCAGTCCAAATTCATATAAGTACTTACATGCGTAACACTTGCGAAATTCTGCGTGTGTAATGTAGTAATGTCAAGTTCTGCGTCTTTATGTAAAGAATATATCGCATTATTTGTAGACAGGCAGTCATTAGTTCAGTTCGAAGCTTTCTTGAATATACGTGCCCTTCAGAGTGTACGCTTGCGAAACTTACGAACGACACGAGGTTGGAATTTCTCTGACTTAATTTTTAAGAAAACGGAGCACAATAATTTGACATAAAATATTGCCTGTTTCATGAAAACTATTTCCCAAATTTTCGTCCATGTATAAAAACGCATTCGAAGGAAGCATAAGAACGACGCCCTGTCATCCCACGAAAGGGTGCAAGATTTTATGGGACAATCATTGTATGTTAATTGATCTTCATCGAACTGATAATCTAATCTGCGTGGCCGAGAAATTGTGGAAAAATCATTGATTCCACACGTGTAATTTTTTAGCCGTCATCTGCGAAAATAATACATGGCTTATTGACACTATGTATTTATACGGTCGTCAATGTCATTAACATTGTAGACGCGAGGACACGGCGCACTGATAATTCCGGCTATCATTTTTATAAACTGCTACTACGATTTGTCTGCAAAAATATCATACTTCATACATCAGAATATATGTATGTTGACATATGTATATGCAAGGGCAGCAATAATTCCAAAAACAAGGAATAACATGTCGAATAATTCTACCTGAAAATGGATGACTTGACTTCAACAGAACTATTTTTGTCTAATCCACTGATTTGGCCATTATTCTAATAGAAGAGTAAATTGATAATAAAATTTATTATCAAACAAGTACCACCCATTTTCAATGCGGGGTCATCAGACCCAGCAAACCCTGTCTGATTACTGCTTACTGTTATAATACTCGGTTGGGAACGATTTTACAATGTAAAAGATGTAGCAAAATAAACATTTTGTATATTTCAATTCAACCCTTGACGTCGTCAGTACTTCAACATTTTTGTTTGTTTGATTTTGATTACTCATAACTTACGAATGAACGTCAGGGCAAGAGTCATGCTATGTTTATTGAAATATTTTGTAGAACTTTGCACAACGTTATTAATTGTTTCATGACATCCGGAGCGGTGCACTCAGTCGATTCTGTCATTTACAGTTGTATTTTTCTTGTATTCATTTTATATATTAGTGTTCTATTTGGCGTTTATGTTTGTGCAAAAAATATTAATAAATATCAGTGTGCACGAGATTAGCCTGAATGATATTTTACTACTGACAAGCAATTGAATGGAAGGAGAGACAATTAAATCAATTCTTTTGTTGGATCAAATTAAGAACATACTAATTGGATATATCCAGAAATCTAAACCAATTGCGATGGCCCAAAATGTTATTGACACTGCTTACAGAATAGTAGGGTGAGTAAAATAAATTGTCTCAACTTTAAGTGCGTCAGTTTATGGTTTGAGAATTTATTATTTTCAACCCATTTTAAATTATCCTTTAATATTTTAGCCGATTCAGCGAGTTCTCTCATTTGATATTATGTTTTAATTCATTCATGCACACAAGCATTATTATATAGGTTTAGGAATAATTGGTTGTAATGAATCCGACACGTTTAAGCGAACAAAACTGAATACAAATGATTCCATAAAAATTTAATTTGACACGCAACACGCAAGAAATTAGCCAAAGTGTTAGTGCTACGCTGTGTGCCTGGACAAGGCAGGATGGTGGAGCCGCCGGAACATCTTTTTTCTTATTGAAGTCTATATTTTCAAAACGATTGACGGTTAATATGCCTAGTACAAGTCTAAATTGCACATTGCCCACTGAAATTAAGGATGGACTGTAACGCATATTCCTGGTACTTGAATTAAGAATTAAAGAGTCATTTACCCTCTGGAAAACTTAGTACCTTGGTTCATTAGTTAGCCAAACACATGATATATTACATGTAGACATTAGACATTTAACAATTTGAAGTGACTAAATACTAGTTCGTCGGATGCCTTAGAAGAAACACGAATTACCACTTTGCTGCATTCTTGCGTGTATGATACTCCATAATATTACACATGTGGATTTGCATTTACATTTTACATTGCATTCAAATAGTATGTGTGAGACAAACAATAATAATAATTACATTGGGTGGTAAAGTAAATAGTGGGTTTGAATGTCTCCTTTTCTTTGTTCTCTTGAGATTAACCCGGTTCCTTGTATTTGCTCACGTGTGTGAATGCTAATAGCGTGGGTCGCCATACTACAGGGTGGTTCTTAACATTTTAAGAATAACTGATTTCGTTGTCAATGGTAAGCATTTTCAAGAGAATTTTAATCAGCGTTTAGTGAGTTGGATCGTTTACTGGCTTAGAATTACTTTTACCCAAAAATGGCTGTAAAGGTAACGTGCCCTGTCTATTAATTTCCAACGATCCACCTTGAACATTTGATTACATGTCTATACAGTACGCCCTTTAATTTAAAATGAGATTGAGGGATTGGGATCAGGAGATCAGGACGACAACGGGTTAGTGTAACGTGAATGTATTATATCAAACAATGGACTACTTTGAGTTATACAAGAAAAATAGAAGATGAGTTAAATGGCAATGACAATGGCAATAATGGCATGGACCGGCTGGCTGCTCCTGTAAAACTGCATCTGCATGTCTTGGTTTCATTTCATTAATTCATGTCATCGTCACGGAGGATTTTTTTCTAAACGGTGCAGTGCACTCATGTGTCAAATGACATGACCATGAATTATTCAGTCACAGTCATGGTAAAGTCATAACACGTACACTGCACTGCACCTCCTTACTTTGTAATCGGTTGAATAATTATTATATTCTTGTTCTTGAGAAGAGGACTCATGACTAAACTTACATCGTTGGAATATACAGTAATAATTTGATTTTTATTAGTGACAGCTTCCTAGAATCAGATTTCCAAGATTTCACCTAAAATAACACTCATTAGTCGACGGTTTCTATGAGTTGTCGATCGAAAGATTATTCGATACCATTTGTTAGAGGAGTCGATAAAAATATTTAAGTTAAGGTTGTAAATCCCAAATAAGTTTTCCATAAATTGGCCATAAGATAAAGGTCGTCTGCTACGTATCTCAGAGCAGCAAATTAGATAATTAGGATGTAAAGAAGTAGTACACTCAACCCGAATGAATTTCAAAATTTTCAAGTCGGTTTCCTTTCATTCGTGAATGCTGTTGTAGAATTATTGCCATATTATTGCCCAGTTATTAACCATTCCAAATCCCATAATAATTTTTGCAAAGCAATCAGGAACAAATAACATGCGGTAATTTGAAATTAGGTCAACCCTTATATCTTAATCTCTCTTTTGGGCTGGGTTGGGCTGCTGTGTGGTTTGAGGTTTTTAACCTCTGACCATGTCCCCTAGGACAAACTAATGTAAACATTTTTGGCTTGACAAGCCAAGGTTTGTGGATGTTTGTTATTCGCTGAGACACATAATTAGATAGTGCAGTAGACACAGAAGACACAATTGAAATGCCTCCCTTTCGATTTGAGTAAAAATTGGTACATTTTTGGTTGGCCCTATGTAATATCATCACCCTAATTAATTACAGCACTTCACTTGAAGGATTGAGGAGAATGACCGGTCTGACATGAATAAAACTACGTCGCATGAGTAAATCTCAGTACTTTGTGTTTAACCCAAAAACATGGACGTCGAAATGATTCTGAACCACTTTATTTTTGTTCGCATTCCATTGAACAAGTCAATGTTTTGAAAATACAACATATTCAGGTTTGTTGTTGGAAGATTTAAGGCGCCAAGCTTTTTTCAGGAGTCGAACATAACCTAATGTAATTACATTAACGACTATGCTATGTAGTAAAACTTGCACTCAGAATTCATACACAATCCAGATACAATTAGTTAAGCAACATGGTTATGCTTAGCTAAAATTATTGAGTCAGGTCAAATTTTGACTGGTCTGGTCTGAGTCGAGGAAGGCTTCCAACGAGTACAGCAAAATGAAAGAAACGTGGTTTCAGCTCTTCATAGGGCAACGACATCAATTCTGGACTTTATTTAAATTCCAGCTTACAATGTATTTGACTATGGCTGTTGGGTCATTGAACGCCCTTTTTAGAATTTGAAGTCAAGGGGTCTGACTTTTAACTTAGTTTTCAGTCTTGGACATTATCTGGAAAACTCGGAGTTGCAGTTTTAGATTAGACATAGACTAGACTACATACTACGCATAGACAACCAACTAGACTTCTGGCTGTTAAAATGAGAGCATTGCAATACTTTAGTTAACGCAGAGGACTCTCCTAGATATTAAACTGACTAGCTACATAAAAATCTACTAAATCTAAAGGAGTTATGATACTTAAGCAAAGCTTAAGAACAATTACTTTAGATTTCGTTAGATTTAAGGATTAGATGATAATCTAAAGATATATTAAGTTTAATCCATAGCCTGCCTTACTGAAAACAGTCTGTATGTCGGAAATAACACCAGCATATCATTCGAAATCCAGATAATACTGGAAAATTGTAGTTGCAATGCTGACTTGCTTCCTAATGATTAGAATACAAGATAATTAACTTAATATAAGAGTTTGGTCTTAACAAAATACTGGTTAGTGTCTTTTTATTTTAACTTAATTCCCAATCACGAATTGAACGTGATATTACGAGAGAGGAACACTTCTCAGATTTTAATTGCCCTTAAAAGTGACACTAAAATCATCATAATCATGTTCATGACAAATAAATTTCAAGTCCCTCTTAACGGGTCAACACGTTCGTCCTCCAAACTATTGAGATAGGACGAAGCAATAAAAATTAATTGTGAATGTTATGGGCAATTATGCAGATTCCAATCAATGATAGAGTTTTGCATTCCTCTCGTCCTAGTGCCCTTGACGTGTGTACAGTGTACCTCATCACCATATCAATTAGGGATGGGATCTGGTAATAATGCACCACGGTGAAAATGCAATACGAACGACATTGCAGAAATAATTAATCTAAACCATCCACATCCTCCTTCATCACAATTTTTGTTATGATGGTCCTTCGTGCATGTACTGTGCGTCATGCGTCAGATAAACAATTAAAACATAATATCCCAAACGACAATCCATCCTCTCTGGTCGACAAGTAAAATGAGTCATGTAATGTCGATTTTATTTTCCACAGAATCTCCGTTTAAAGATCTGTGGTTCTTGTAATTTCTAAAAAAAAAATGCAGATGTGTGGTTCCGGAATTTTCTTTTAAAACTTGGAGATTCGGGGTTTGGGTATTTAACGCTGGGATTTCCTTTTAAAACAACGCGATTGATTACCTAGTTGTGAAATTCGTTATCAACCATCAACCGCATACGCAACCATCGATACCAAAAAAATACGATCACTGCTATTTTTAAAATTTGTTTTCGCGTAATATGTATATCACACATAGGAAATCCACCATAGTATTCTGGCATGTGTACCATGTACAATTTACGCGTTTGGGTTACATGATTCTGCCTGTATTCCAAATTCCAAATCCACACACACGGATATTATCGCCTTCCCATGTTATAACCCCAGACAACGTGTTCGTGTAAATGAACTCTTGAAGGTTAACTCTAGCAGTTCAAATTAGAAAAAATATTCCCAAGATTATATTTACACTTTGTATTCAAATGTAATACTTTTGTAAGTATTTTTTCCTGAAGGAAAGTTGCGTGTATCAACTGCTAGTGTTACATTCAAATAATATTTTCAAAATAAAACATCAAAAATATTTGCATGGGTTTTCCGCTCTAATTGGTGAAGTATTCACGAGTTGTTATTGTTGGCCCGTTTCACTCCTAATCATTGTCGGAGATACTGGAGACAGAATAATATCTTGAGGGCCGGCTTTTCCTGTATCAGCACATTCTTTTTTAATCATAACATTTTAAACAATAGAGTAGTAAAGAAAACAACATGTGTCATATGTCCCTTGCTATGTTTATTTCAAAATTTTCTTGTTATTTTCATGCTATATTGTTTCAACTCAAATTTTATACCGTGGTGTTCAATAATACGATGATCGAGTTTGTCCCTTCAATTTACCAAAAGCCTGTGAAAAATGTGATATTTATATTTTTGATAACAATCCATGACTGTACAGACCAGACCAGAACAATACAGACAAGTTAGGAAGCTTTGTTTTGTTTTGCAGATCTGGAGATGTATAACCAGGATTAATAGTACTATAAAAACGTAAAATTCGTAGAAACTTGTCCTAACTAACGAGTAATTACATTCTTGTTCAAATAATTAAAGGTGAAGTAAACCTGATAGGGATTGCATACATACTCATAGAACCACGGTTGCTATAATCTGATTAGTAATTGAAATATATTGGAATATCTGGAATTTGTGGTCAAGCAAAAAACGATTCATACTAACTGGGTCAAGGGAAATTCTCTCAGAATGATTAGATTGGACATGAACGTTGGAATTTAGTTATTTCCACGTGTCGCAAAATTTTACGCATCTGCTATTCCCTGACTTAAAAACACTTTCTAAGTCAGGCCTTTTGAATGAGAAGTTGTTTGCATTGTTATGAAATTAAGTGAATATTTGCGTTGAACTGAAACAGCACACTATTATGCCTTTTCATACATTTCATTGTGTTATAAATAAATATTATGTTTTGTCATTTAAGCAGAATCTTGTATTTTTGTTGTAAATCCAGCTTATGTTCGACGGAATTTCGATTGTATTCTGACGCGCTCCACAGTTTTACTCAAAACTTGGATTGCATTGAATTGCAGTAGGTAATCAGTTATATCCCAACTTGTAGATAAATTCAGATGTTTAATTAAACTAGTTCGTGTTAAAAAATTGCATGACTAACTTAAATTCAAGGAAATATCTGCGAATAAATGCCCTACGCACTTATATACACTTGACAAATTTGAATTTTGATATGGCTACAATACTTAGAATAGAGTCAAGTTCTTCTGTGAATTCCAAAGCTTTTTATTATTACTTGAACAATTGAGAATTTGAAACTTAAAAATGTACATCTAGATCTCTGATAATTCGTTAAACTTCAACCCAAACAATAAATAGCTGTGGATATTTGACTAAACTTGCTGTGCGAAAAATATTAAACACCAGCAGACCTTTTCAATAACGGGTTCCTAACACTGCGAAATCTTATCCAAGTTAGATAGGTGTGCTGTTAACCTAGTAAAAATTCAATGTAACGTGCTGAACGGAAGAATTAACACGTGTGCTCCAGAAATCAACAAATATTTTCAATATTGGTATCACTCCAAATAACTCTGTCAACTCATTTGTCTAAAATAATACAATAATGATGATTCCATCCAGTAATAATGAAATTATACTGGTCCCTTCCCTCTTGGAAGAACCGAGGGCCAAGTGAGTTATCAATTTCGATCTTTCGTTTCGATCGAGCACCAGTCATTCTCTCCAAAACTCTGAAATATCTAATCTCCAGCCTTAACAATATGAATTGAAGTGATTGCCGAGTCTAAATACGTCTTATTTTAAAATGCGTGTTTTTAATCAATTTATGGATTTTGTAACTTCTGTAGATGTGACCAAGCCTCCGATGTGGATCATTCTTGCGAGTTGACATTCTCAAACCTCAGAACAGCCCCAATTCGAGGGAACAAGTTTGTTCTTAATGATGTATCTGGTGAAGTGAAACCCGGCGAGATTCTGGCCGTAATGGGTCCAACAGGTAAGACATCCATTTATTGCGAAATACACATAAAATATTTACGCAGTACTTTTGAGTAATTTCTTCGACACTTAAGTGAAAAGTATAAATAAATCTGGCGAGTATTCCTTATTTCGACACTGCAATAATGGTCTCATCATGTAATAAAATTAGTCGTTAAGTTGTTTACCAAAAATTCGCTTTGTGGGTCGGATTGCGACAAGCCATATAAAAAAATTATTCGTAAAACGGACATCATCTATTCTATAAATAGCACAGATGACATAGGGAAATTTGCCGTAAAACCTTTAATTGGTGTATCGGTTTAAAAATGACAAAAACATAAATGTTTTAATACCTTAATCATAGACGCCAAACGGATTATTGCAGATGAAAAGCGTAAACATTAATTCGAAAAAAATATGAAAATTCAAAGGAACAATTTTAACTGCAGGATAATGTTCGCTTTGCATTTATTTTATTGTTCAGACGTACCACTTTCATTCCTAGAAACTTGAGCCGAAATTGTTATTAGTTCATGGAATCTGCTCCTAAAATATTATTTAATTGTTAATGAATGTAAATGTGATTCATACATGTTTTATGTGATTGCACACATAATTATTAATCTTTATTGGAAAAAAATGGCTCACTCAAAATTGATATTTCGTTTTGTCATTAGGTTATACATGATTATATTATGATTTTGATAATCCGAAATTTTTCTTGGTCTACATATCATCACAGATAACATAAGTATCAAATCGAAACCGAAGTCACTTTTACCTAGTATTAGTATTAATTCCAAATTTATTTTCCAATTGTACAGGTTGTGGGAAAACTAGTTTGTTGAATTCCCTGTCTGGTCGATTGCGTCTGGAGGCTGGAAGTATTCATCTTAATGGAGAAAAACTATGCAAAAGGCTAAGACGTACTAAAATCGGTTATGTTCTCCAGCATGATATATTTTTTGCGGATCTCACTCTCAAACAAACATTAGTGGTGAGTCTAGATTTTAATTTTGAAAGTAAATCTCATCTACCGTGCCAAAACTTTGAAGAGACTCTTAGTTATAACAGCTAATTTCGGTGATTGATTTGGATTTCCGGATCAGCTAATTCGGCGTTTTATTAGTTTCTATTCGATTGATAAGTTTTTATTTTCTTCCAGTACACTGCCTTGCTTCGGCTTCCCGACAGAAAATTCAGTCGGGCCGAGAAATTGGAGAAAGTTGACGAAATTATTGACCTTCTAGATTTACGCCGATGCCAAGATACAAGTGAGTATTTTATGAATCTTGTAGATGTGCATAGCTAAAGAAAACTACGTTGTTTACATAATGTCAGCATATCTCAATGCACAAAGTCCACCATCTCAATAAGACCAGATATATTTATAATTCTGATTAGCCTATATTATTTATAAAAAGTAAACAGTGCCTTTAATAGAACATAGTAACTACGGCGCATTAACACCATCGGAATAAAACTGTACGTACTTAAAATCAGGAAATGCACTGGGAAAGATTTGCATGACAAATGATCATGTACGCTCCAATGTTGTTGCTCATGGTTCATTTGAACTGTTCATTGCATGCAGTTATTGTATGAATCTGTTTCACTTTGAAGGTTAAAATCGTGCATTAAATTCTATTATTGACAAATAATTTTGCTCGTTTGTACCATGATCGTGCAATTCTCTAGACCATTCATGTGCTGAGCACATGCTTTGTTGTTCCACTTTATTTGTATGTATGAAGGTAGTGCAACGTGAACTCATTTTCTTGTCAATGATAGTTTAACTTTTGACAGACAATTTTTAAAGCCTTATTTACATACGATGTTTTAGAATGTATGTACTTAGTTCGGCAGACTTTGGACTCGAACTCGGAACAAACTAATGGAAAACACAGAGTCCCAATGTCATAAGATCAACTACTGTGAAAATGAATTTTCCCACGAACCAGTGGCGTCTTAGTCTTAACTGTAATTTGATCAAATTAAATCTTTTAGAAGCACCAATGTCTCTGGACAGACATTTCTTTGAATTTTGTTTTGTCATTTCGATTTTCTGTCTGCAAAGTAATAAACCGTTTTGTAAAATAGGTCTGGAAATAGGTTGTCTTCATGCATTTTTTTTAGATTTTACAAGGAATTAACATAATGCACATTCCACCTTTGTTTTAATACCGCTAGCTCGGGTAGTTAGTAACATAAAGTGTACCCAATAAATGACTGTACAGCTCACTGAATGTATTTTAGTATCGAATTTCTTCCCTGTGTCAAGGTTATACAGTGCATTGCGATAGAACGGGTTCGTGCCAAAAATTTGATACTTCCTTAAGTCTAAACTTAACTCGTCTCTGATATCTTCATTTGATTATGCAAGTGTGCCTTGGCCAGCGTTCACTCGCACGACCAAGATCACGATTTGAGAGACATGAGACTTGAGAACCAGTTTTATCGAGTAGAACGTGACAGGATAAATTTTAAAAAAATGAGAACGACGAATTAGAAATGAGTGATTAAGGCATAGGAGGTGTGTGACCCTGAACTACTTGAGTGTCACTGTTCTCAATTAATTTATGATTTTTAATAATTTGATTCATTTTTCAGTCATTGGAGACGTGATGAAACGAGGGTTGAGTGGAGGAGAGAAGAAAAGGCTGAGTGTAGCATGTGAACTCATTACAAATCCAAGTGTCCTTCTTATCGATGTAAGTAAACTTTATGAGAATTATTTAAAGTGAGATGTACTGAAGAGAATGAACGTGCTATCCTTATAGCTAATGCCCTTATGTCAATTTAAGTTACATAGGACGTTTTATTGTATGGATTTGTAACTCCGATTCTTAGTTAATCATTCATCCACTTTCACCAAACTTTCACCTTAAGGGTTTTGTGGAGAAAGCAGGTGAAAGCACACCAGTGCTTTAGCCTCCATACCATTGCCAGGAAAAATGTGAAAATTTTGACCAGAACCTCGTATAATTTGTGTCGAATAAAGACTTTCTAATTGTGTAACCTGTGTGTACTTGTATTTTATTAGGAACCAACTTCAGGGCTTGACTCATGTACAGCTTCTCATCTTATGCAAATGCTCAAAGAATACGCCCTGAAACAGTCCAAGAGCGTTGTTCTCGCTGTTCATCAACCGTAAGTTTCCTTTATTAAACAAAATTGTGTAAAGTGGCAGCAAAATATAATTTTAATTACATTTAATTGCAGATCTTCCAAAATATTCCATTTGTTCGATCGCCTACTCCTTCTGTGTGATGGACAGGTTTGTAAATATACATAAATCAGACTGAAAGATATACAACTAGCGTAATTATGAAACTAATGCTGGATATTTGTCCATACACAGACAGCTTACTTCGGACAGGCTTCAGACGTGATATCTCACTTTACGACGCTAGGCTTAAACATATCTCCAAATTACAACCCTGCGGATTTTATCTGTAAGTGATGTGAAAGATTAATTTCATAAACTCTTGCTTACTAAATCAAGTAACGTCTTTATTTTTTAATTTGTCATTTACAGTAGAGCAATTGAAAACAGACAAAGACAAGATATTAGGAGGATGGAGCAACCACTTGGATACTTTCCATTTACAAATAACTTCCTCAAAATCGGATCTGAATGACTTCAATGGGAATGAGACACTCCGGAGGTCAAATGACTCTCTCGTGTCAACTTGGCCGACTTCATTTTTTACTCAAATTCGTGTCCTTGCGGCTAGAAATTTTTTGGAAGCTAGACCAAGGATTTTATCCAAACTCAATTGGCTTCAAACCCTCCTGCTTGCCATTATGGCTGGACTTGTTTGGTTCAAGGTAAAAATTTAAGCTTCAGAAAATAGCAAAAAGGATT
>JAQGCB010000789.1:0-18437 GCA_034698835.1 Protaphorura tricampata | reverse complement strand
CGGATATAAGACCATCCCGCTATAAGACCCGATTTTCTGATGCATTTTGGTGGGTCTTATAGCGAGAGTTCACTGTAGTACTCACTTGAATAATTCAGAACGAAAGCTATTTAAACCGGAAACGACGCAAAGAAATGAGCCATTACCTTCTTTCATTAAGTTACAAGGGTGACTGGACCAGCGCAAGTAGTTTCACAATTAGTGAACAAGTCAACAGTTAGCCTTCAAGAAAATCAAAAACACTTTCTTTCTGAGTCTCAGACTGGGGATGAGACAGTGACATTGAATTGACTGCTAATTCCTGAACCCGGAACTTTATTGAATCTGAATTTCAGATTACGTACTATTTAGTCACCAAAAGATTCGGATATCATAGTTTTTTATTACATTACTAACCCACATTAGTTTATCAGTGGGTTTGGGTGGATCCTGCGATTTCGACGATTAAATAATTTTGAGAATAATAGTAGATATAGGAGATTATATGATTTAAATTAAAGTTTATCTATTTTCTATTTGTAGGTTTTTATTTAAGCTAAGTCGGCCTCGGACGTCCTTTCTCTAGTAAATCTTTGGCTTCATTAATTTTAGCTGCGACGTACGGGGAGCCTCCTCGATCCGGATGATTAATCAACATGATTCTCTTGTGCGACTCCTAGAAACGAAACAGAAAAATTGCGATTAGGATAGAAACCATAAAAAATTTAAACGTACAAATAGTTTTCAGATTATGATTTTATTAGTCATCAACTGCATAGCCCACACAATGTAACATCGTATTGATTTATCTGTACTTTCTTTTAGTAGATGTGGCGTAGGCGTAACCCGGCTCACGTAAATGCAAAAATCGGTAAATTGCTTTCACGTTTACCTAATTTGTATTTTGTATGAAAATCGTAAATGTCAGTTCACTTTTTCTAATAACAAACCTACTGTACTACTCCAATCGAATTCTGATGAACATCAGAACAAAATTCCTAACGCCTAGGGCAATAAATGCCATTGGCAATTGGCCAATATACTGACCAATCAACCCTAACCTGATCAATGACACTAAAATACGGTGTACAGGTCTGCTTTAAAAAGTCCAACCTGTACTACCCGGAAAAAAACTAGTTCAATCCGCTTGTAGACATGATGAAACACAATAATACATTAAATAAAATATTAACCGACTTGGTTCAACTAACTAAAACGAAACTAATTTTTGGCTTCTGAGCCAAGAAATCAGTTGTCTTTTTCTTGAGAGTCAATTGCATATGTCTTTCCGTCTATAACCAGCAATACATCTATACATCGTACTAGAAATCTAAAAGTTAGTTTAGAAGTCTCGTCGGATAAGGTAAGGAAGTCTCCAACTCTATCGAACCCAACGAAACATTACTTAAGCAAAATATAAAACTTCAGGCGTGGCCGACCCCGACCCTCGTAGATGTGCAGAAGGACAGGTGTAGACTTTAATACAGTCAAACCACGCTATAAGACCCACCAAATTGCACGCAAAATTCGGGTCTTATATCGAGGTGGTCTTATAACGAGTCAACTGTAGTGACAATTTAAAATTCACAAACCCTGTTTCGAAATCTTTTGCAATCATTAAACCGATTCAGCATTGCAGATTCCACTTATTCAGCTTTTCTGAAAGTACCCACCTTTATGGGCTACGCAGGTAGGTAGGTCAATAGATTTAAACAATTACATAATGCATATAAATACTCAATTCTGTACAAAATTACCTTGACTCGGACAGAACTTGCATTTGGTGAGACGCCAAGAATGAGGGAAGCTTCTCTTTTTGACATTTTTGGTTCGAAACCTCCTTTATAATATTTACTGGTTACTTCATCAAATCCAGGGAAACTTTTCATGGCTTCAGTAAAATCCGCACCCATTTTTGGGGCTCGTCTTAAAATATAGCGTCCAGCATATCCAAGGGCAGCCAATCCCAGACCGGCCACCACCAGCGAAGAAGACTGAAAATATATTACAAATTCATTAATATCAGTTCAAACAACAATTTCCAAATTACCAAAAAAATCTGGATTGTGGAATGAATGAATTCCAATTTCCAAACCGGTATACCCTTTCGCCCGGTTGTAATCTAAACTTACCATATTTTTCCCAGTGTTAGTGGATGAGCCAAAGAATTGAGGGACGATAGAGTTTTCGGCAAAATTATTGTTGTTTTAAATAATTTTTTAAAAAAATGACGAATTATGAAAGAAAAATTGAAATTATGAAACTTGAACTTAATTTTCGGAATTGTGTGAAATGATGTAAAACATGCACTTTGGATTTCGTAGAATTTCCCGGGTTTTCAAACGAACTCAATGGTTCTCAATGGTAAACGCGTTTCACTTTGTTCCGGGGAGTTGTCAAAATGGATGGTAAGCAAAAATGCAAAAAAGTTCGTCATCACTGATTAAAAATCGCTTTTGCGTTTTAATTTTGCACTTTACATTGGAAATCGTCCTTTTATTATAATTACGTAGTCACATTATTTTATTTTCTAAAATATACAGTTCCATTGACATCAAAATAAGAGAAGATGAGTAGAGTAGGTGGTGAATCAAAATTCGAAACGAGTGGAACAGGAGACGAGGATGAGAAAGAAGAGAATGAGAGTCTTTTTGAGAGTTCTTCAAAATTGAAAGTCGAAAAAACTGGCTGGTAAAAGCTGAAGTTATACCTCATTACAATTTTTCTATAGGCATACAGTTAATACTATTTGAAAATCTTTATACACCGTAGTAAGGTGGGAGTTGGCCTATAGGAGATCTCATTTTATATTTAAAACCAGGCATTTTAAACTCCAGTTTTATGGTAATGGTAGTAGCAGTTTTCGTATTAGAAACATCTTATTCAATATCTTCCATGTCTAGTTTTGTTTTGTTTTGTTTTTATGAATTCGCATGTAATAGTCTAGTTGGTTAGGGTATGCCTGATTGTTTTACATTCCAGACACTTCAGAGTCCGAACCAAGCCAGAGTGCTGTTCGATATATTATGCTGTCGGTAGATGCTTAGCAGAATCAACTATATACAGTCTAGTCATTTCATTTACATTGTCAGTCCAAGGGAATCGAACCATCGACGCACGAACGGGCGTAATTTTTCCGGGGTTTTTCGGTACGATGCACGGAGCAGTACAACAATACAGAACAGACAGACCCGGAAGTTGATGCATAGGTACATGTCTTTATTGTTATTAGTAGGACGTAGAAATTAATAACAATTTAACAATAGAACAGGTCATCCGCTACTTTACTTCCGCGTTTATTGAATTTGTAATAAAAATTTACCAAGTTTTATTGCTTTGCGTAATTGTAAGCAGGAAGTCTAGGAACTGGAAGAACACAGAATAATAGAGCTGTACTTCTTGTGCTACTCATTCATGAAGAAAGTGTGCTCCTATTTCAACTTCAAGATTCTGAACAAAGCCCACGGAGAATTAGTTCCACGTCAGCCATACTTTCTACCATATTGCGAAGATTCGGTCCACGTCCAAGTCACCTCTAACGAAGTGCGTTCCATCTGAAGTGGTACACACTTCATCTTCATCACATCAGGAATTAACAAGCTACTTTGTACTTGTTTGTACTATTGGATATCAGTATCAATTCGCAGTATCGCAGTCCGCATCTGGTCGTAGATTCTTGTCCAAATATAGTTTAGTGCAGTTCGTCGTGTACTGGTCATTCATTCATTCTGTACACGACGACGACGACGACGCGACGCGACAATATATGTAATGTTCTTAAGTTAGAGTTTCTGGACACTCTGTAATGTAAACCGGTTATCGCGGCCGCCAAAATCGGCTTCAATTGAAGTTCTATAATTTTCCATTTAGACTAGATGTCCAGATTTCACCCAATACACGCTGCTGGAGGAATTCACTGAGCCTACACTATATACTTACACAGAACCCGCAGCGCAGCGGACGAGTCGGCCGAATTTGACTTCTCAATCTGAATGCACGTGTGACAGTATTTGGCATTGGGATTGTGAGCTTTACGGGCAAATATAAATCCGTACGATTTTTGCATTCTTCGTATAACTTCGTACTCGTACTTCTTCACGAGTGTCTTGTTTTTATGGGAATGATTTCTTGGACGTGGCGATGGCCGGAGGCGGCCAAGAAGAAAAAGAAGGAGTTTGTGGTGGTTCTAGTCATTTAAACCTCTTTTGAGTCACAATTTTACATAGCAGTAGCAGTCAATAGTTTTAAAGTACAGGTGTACAAGTACAGGGTGCTCATTTTTGCCCTGTTTAGTTTGCCCATACGATACGATACGATATAACGATATTATTGGTTAAAAGAATGGGAGAGCGGTCGTCCACTCTTTTTGTACTGTACCTGAGAAATGCCAAATGCACATGAGGATCACTAATGACATTGATCTGTTCATCTGTTGTGTGAGTTGTGAGTCTGGGAGTACCTGAGGATTCAGGAGTCAAATGCTAGTGAAGACAGACTCAGACTCAAGTCACAGTTCATCATCCTCCTTCAACAAAACACCATCGGCTGATACAACCAAAGGTACGGTTTTTTTTTAATTATAGCTTATCAAAAAAATTTTCCTCTAGGTCTTGGTCTTGGCAATAATCAATACGGAAAAATAGGCATATGGTGTATGGTTGCATGTATGTAAGCAAGGTGCATTTTTGACATTTTGAGGGAAATATCATCGTGAGCCGATAACCGACAAGCAAAAGCAGTCAGGGAATACGTCTTATGTTTCACGACACTGCAATCGTAATTGGCAAATACCGCAATATTATCTGTACGGGGAAAATAATTAATCCGGGCACAGAGAAGTATGCATAACGTGTGAGACGTAGTAGTGGCGGTTATCGATATAATTGGGGACATTACGCTACTCACTGGTGTGTGAAAAATAAATAGATTAAGCACTAAACACTCCATAATGTTAAATTTAAACTTGAAGCTGATATGGATCGTTCGAGTCAGTCGATTGATAACAATATTTCTTTTATTTCTGACAGCTGTAAAAATTGAAGCCGGTGCGGTATGCGATAGAACAGAATGTTTCGTAATATTATTGCTAAATTCGATGTACTGAATAATATGTATGATGTGAAAAGAAATACGTGATATGTGCTGTGCAGTAGAGCAGTTCTTTTGAGTTTTGAAAAAATAAGGTTATAAAATGTAAACACGGTAAAGTTAATGCATTGCATTGGTGCTGAATCGCTGTATTTTAATTCATTCAACGATTCAACCTAAGAATCGATACGACAAGAAGAAAGATCCTGAAAATTATAAAGCGATTCAAGATTGAGACCGAACACTTTCACACAGAATTCTAAACCGAAGTTACCGAAGTATCACGGACAGTAATGTTGTAGAAATGTTCCTATACAGATACAGACTACGAAACGGACCAAATCGATTCGATACGACAAATTCGCAAATAGCGGTGATCGATCGGTTTATATTTCGGTGTAATTGGGATAATCGTAGTTGGAGCATTGCAATTTGCGAATAATATAAATATAGAACGAATCTTTTAGACAGCTCGACTGAACTGGGAAATTCTGACCTGCTTTCTATAATTATGGATTGCAGGTGTGTTAGGGTTTTTTACTTTTGGCAAATCCTAATTCACTTCGATTTTGTTCGGCAAATAGTAATATTAGCCCTTTGCCCTTTAATTATAAAAGATAATGAAAAAGTATTCTACATGAAATTCAATACGGTACGATATAAAGCAAATATGAGGTGATGATCTCAATTTGTTTTGGTAGATACACAAAACTACGACTAATTCTGATTTTGCTGATACTGTTGGATTTATTCCGTATTGTATTGTATATTGTATTGATACAAAATGACACAATGATTGACATACGCTCTATACTAACACTAACGTCTAATCCTTCCTAAATAAACATCCACTTTTATACTAATTAACATTACACGACAGACGGACTTGGCGGTGCGTGCTAAAGTGTTAAGTTTTGCTCACAAAAAAGATAAAGAATAAAATATTTGTGTACGAGTATGTATGTACATTATTACACAATTTTTGGCAAGCAGGTCATCCTTCTGTATGCAGTGAGGAAAGTCGGATCCAAAGTCTAAAGTGCACAACTCAAAAGATACAATTAATCAGTAAAACAAGTTAACTATTTCGTATATCTACAGAAATCAACATTTATTTGAGTGAGTAAAACATGTTCCATCAGTAATTACACAATGTTGATTACAAATTACTGCGAATATTTCTTTTGTTGTAATACGTAAAAGGTGCCTATAGCATTGGATTCTAAAAATAGTAACAAACGATAAATACAGTATATTTGTTTTGTAATAATCGCCCAGACGCTGTACGATCATCAAAGAGTGTTCAGTTTTCAGTTTCGGTTTGGGTTTTATTCGTGGAGTCGTTACATTTAACTCGTTTTAGTTTTAGTAGTCATTTCGATTTCGTAATATTTGTCGGAAGTATCGGGCTCAGGTTTCGTCTTATATTCGCTCCAGCATAGTATCGGGCTCAGTTTCAGACTGACAACACAAAGTCAAGGTGAAACTATTGACGATTGGTTTTTACAAAGTCCTTTAATTCATGATTATTATTTTTGCATTTTTTATTAGAACTCAAAAGTCACAAACCATCAGAACGGATTATTGGGGGGATTCCTAAAGCAGTCCCGGTAGAAAAGATGGCAGACCCACGGACAGTTGACTTTGTGCTAAAATCTCTATTATCCGGTGGTAAGCAATTTTTAAAAATTATTTCATTGCATTTTTGACATTTTGTTTTGGGATCTTCGACAGTTCAAAATGTTAATATATTTTGTTATTGGAATATGAATGATATATCTGAGTTATCCAATTTCGAATCTGTAGGAATGTGGTATCTTGACCATATTTTAGTTCGGAGTTCGGAGTATAGTATATTAATGATTCATAAATTCAATTGCAGTCCCAATCGTGTACACGCGCCGAAAACATTTATCACCTCGTATTAGTTTTTGCGAAGTACTGTTAAGAAGCTAATAAAATGATTAATGCCAAAGTGGATCTCCCCACTGTTAAAGTCTCAACTCAACTAATGTGCTAATTAAATTACACTATTGTATTGTTGTGAGTGATGTGATTCAACGTACAACAATAAACCTGTATACTTGTGCATGCGAATATTTATAATTGTCACTGATAGTGTACAGGGATTATTTTTATCACGGATTTTCAGTATGCATGCGTGATGCGTTTGCTATTCTCGAATGTCAACCTGTACCTCCCAGTAGAAAGTATGTCAATGTCAAACTAACGTCCTCATCTCGTGTTTTTTTACGGGAGTCAACACAAATCATCTCTGAGTTAACATTCATATCGCACATTCACACACAAAAATAACTGTTTTTGATTCCAATCACATCTCTGCGTTTATTCATGAGTTCAAAGATGAGGATCGGTATGCGCTTTCCCTGTAAGAATTTTAGAGACGTCATAAACTACGATACTACTTAGTACGATTTTGCTGAGTAAAGCTACACAATTACGACAATAAAATGATTTCTAAATTACAAATACAATCAGTATAAATCACAAAATGACTCGTAAGAAATCAGTTGGTACTTACGTTATGGTAATTTTCACTTTGAAATGAAGAAGCAGGATGTATAATTGGAATATAGAATATGGGGATAGATGATAATTGTTTCCTCCAAAGGATGTAATACTATCCTCATAAAAAACTTTCCCAACCCAAATTAGCTATAACGACGAGAAAAAATACACACGTGTGCGTGTCATTCAAGGGAAAACGTTAAATCTCACGATTCCTTTTATGTTTACTTTGTCAATCTTATGTCAAATATATATATAACTTATATATGTAGAGTGAACCATGCAATTTTTTCGCACGGTTTACGTTTACAGAATAGGCAATCAGAAACGGGTTTTCATGGGTATTTTTGTACCTATTGGTAAATATTTCAGTTGCCATTTACCAATACCGCTACTATCGCCGTTTTGAAATGTTGAGATTGAGACTGTAAAATGTTGAGTAAACCCAATAACTCATAATTTTGGTCATTCTTTTTTTATGTTGACATTTCATTTCTTATTTTATGTGTTTTATGTACTGTTTAAATCATGCTGAGGGACTTTCCAGTTCCCACCATTCATAAAACCTGCCATCTCATTCTTAGAATTATGTCAGATGCAGGACAAGTGTTATTGTTCTGTAAGATAAAAGTTTGTCTAAATGACAAGCGCATAAAAAATACTGTCAAATACTAGTTGGGTTTTTACTCTCAGAAGCGAGGGACTTGCCAATGTCATGTATTGTTAGGAAGAATACATCACCAACTTAATTAATGAGCAATGTGGGTTGAGAAATACGAAGGAATTGTGAGATAGCTCGATAATCATTTGAATAAACATTTGAACAAAGAGACTAAATTCAAGTTATTATTAATTATGTATTTTTTTATGTCTTGTAGGAGTGGCTGGAATGTGTGCAAAAACTGCTGTCGCCCCTCTGGACAGAATAAAAATTCTCTTACAAGCTCATTCGAAACATTATAAACACCTCGGAGTTTTCAGTGGATTGAAGGGAATTGTTGAAAAAGAGAGTCTTGTGGCATTATACAAAGGTATTGTATTTCGAGTTGACATGTTCACTCATGAATTCACAATTGTCTCTTCTCGTCCGGAAATGCTTATAAGGGATTAGTACTTATTACACAATATAGTAAATATGAAATAGAATAAAAAAGAACACGCTTGAATCTTTGTTCCTGATAATAATATGTAACTTGCAATCCGAACTTCATGCGTTATCAAAAATTCTGAAATCAGTTAATGATAAATAGGAAATAAATGATATTTTCAGGCAATGGAGCACAAATGGTTCGGATATTCCCGTACGCTGCCACACAATTTACTTCATTTGAAATGTACAAGAAATTATTTGGTGAACATACACACATCGGAAGATTTTTCGCTGGATCAGCAGCAGGAGTTACAGCCGTTGCTTTGACGTATCCTTTGGACACGATTAGGGCAAGGCTGGCCTTTCAAGTACGTACATTAGGCCTTGTTCGATAGGATTCCGGACGTATGTACATAGTCAATGAAACAGTTGAATTAATTGAGTTAATTAATTTCAGGTTGCCGGCGAGCATCTTTATAATGGTATTTTTTCTTGTGCAACACACATATTTAAACAAGAAGGTGGGATTCGAGCCTTGTACAGAGGATTCGTGCCAACTTTATGTGGAATGGTTCCATACGCGGGTCTTAGTTTTTATTGCTTTGAATCTTTCAAATATCTGTGCATGAAGTACATTCCAGGTGAGAATACTAACAATGATCGCATAAAAAGATGTAACAAGAGTACAAGAGTTTTTAATTACCAGAATTTTCTTTTAGAAATGACGTGTAGCGGGAATGAGAGAAATACGGGAGGTTTGGTACTGAAACTACCGTTTAAATTATTATGCGGTGGATTGGCTGGTGCTGTGGTGAGTAACGGCATTTATTCGCAAATGTATTTAGCCTTCACAAAATTATCAAAATACCCCTTGTATTCTTGAACAGGCTCAATCAGTGAGTTATCCTTTAGACGTCACAAGAAGAAGAATGCAGCTTGCTATGATGGACGAAGGAACAAGAAAGTTCGGGTAAGTTGTATGGTTTGGGAAAGTAGGACAATCGGTGATTGGTTTAAACTCGCTATCTAACAAATGACTAATTTCATCCGTTTTTCATTCCAACCCTACTCCAACCAATTTGACAATACTGAATTTTCTCATAAACGAATTTAAAACAAAAAGTAGAAATCTACTGAGCTTGCGATTTTATTTTGATCTTATGGTATTGTGACGTTCATAGAACTCTGAGTGAATAATAGACTGGAGAATTTTTAGCATCCCTTTTTGACATGCTAGTTATAACGTAACGATGATACCTGTAAGGATCTGGACTTATGGGGATTAAGTAAAAGTAATCCCTATCTTACGCTTTAATAATTCTAATTATAATGTAATTTACTCATGGTACTCTTGATGTAATACATTTTTTCCAATCCAATGTGATGCATTTTATAACAGTGGTTAGATGTACGGATATTTCGTTATAAACTCCATGATAAATATACTTCCCGTTATCATAATTTCAATTTAACATGTCATAAACGATGGTACTGTAGAATTTTACACATAGTGAATGATTTAGCACCCCATTACATGCGTGCTTAGGTTTTAGACAATAGAAATTAATACTAACATCATTCAATTTTTCTTTACTACTTTCGGTGATGGTTTCTGGGTTTGTTTCAACTTTATGCTAAACTTCATACCTTAAACGTGGACAATTTCTGGATCATTTAATTTATGATACTCAGGAGGTAAGGAATCGCCATTTTTAAAACTTAGTTGCCAATTGTGTCTGAATTAAAAATCCTCCCATTCTAAGCCTATCATATACTGAAAGGAAGTCTTAATTAATCCTTCCTTTGGTTTTATGACTTTCACTTTTATTATCTGAGAATCTAAACTATCCTGGTATTTGTCTTAAGGCTGGTGGTGGTCCGTTTAGAACACTTCCTGAACTAAATGTTTACTTCCATTAACATTAATATTGAATGATAATAACTATTCCATGTGTATTTTGATAGCATGGGAATGGTACAGACGTTACGGTTGATTTATAAGGACAATGGAGTTATCGGCGGTCTTTATCGTGGAATGAGTATAAACTATCTTCGTGCAATCCCAATGGTAGCTGTGAGCTTCACTACATATGAACTTGTAAAACAAATGCTTCATATGGATACCGGACTAGCCATAAAAACAGGATGACCTCGACCTCAACTAATGGATTTGAATTTGAATCTGAATTCACTGATTGTTACAACATTGTAGTGGTCAGAAATTTATATTTTTGGTGCGTGCCCTAATATTATTGTTATTATTATTGTCATTATCACAAAAACTTGATATAATTTTGCCTCCGCGAATACAACATTATTATTGTTATTGTCAGTTTATTTTTACGAGGTTGCAGAAACCTAATGCGAAGGCTGTTAAGATTGGAAATAAATTTCGTATATTTGTTGTGCTACAATCATTTTGGATATTTATTTTAAGTGTGAAGTATCGTATGAGTAAAAATGCTAATGCCAATGAGATCAGAGAAATACGTGCATAGGTAGAACATTTCACGTGTTATGAACGTACTATTACGATTACGAATAATTTTCTCACACTTGAACTGAACTGCTCAAGAAAATAGTCTGGACAGAAGCTTTCAACATTTTCAATTACGAACAAGTGCGAATGAGTTGAAAAACATATCATTAGAGATTAAGAGTCTAGTCTGTGTTTTGAAAGCATTACACAAATTGCACCGTCAAAATAGTAAAAGTTATATGTCATTCTACGTAATGACAGCTTTTAGATTTTTTTCGTTAGTCTTTCTAGGTCATCTAAACAAGTGGTGTTGGCTTAAATCATCTTTCATTGAATTTGCATGAGCTTTTATATCAAACGTTAAAAATTAGGATGACCAGCGTAGATTCAGTATTCGAAGTCTGAGAATTTACATTTTGCCATTCGCTTAAATGCTGTAATTCTTGCCAATAATGAATTAAGAAATTAGATTACACAAATGTACGCAGTAATTAAAGAAAGAATAATTTAGTTTTTCTATTATTTATATGCGTGACTCAATATCAAAAATCAAACATTTTGTGAAATTTGTATTGTAGTTTTAACCTTAGATCACTTTTCCTGGAGGGAAACTCATCTGATCTTCAATTGAGATGCAGAAGTAATCGTGACGAGTGTCCACAATTCCTCAAGGCTTGACCAAAACTGGTTTATTCCCCAAAAATTCGGACTTCCGTCTTTTAGGAGACCTACGGCAGGCCTTACTTTACTTTAATTTAGCTCAAATTTTAAAGTTTTATCTGCGTTTGGCTCATGGACCCTACCATTTCCTCCATTTCAGTAAACAGGGACTTTCAGAATTCTTTCAAACACAAAATCTGTGGTGTCGATTTTAGCAATTAGACTTTTTTAAAGGGACGAAATCATTCGGATTCGGAAAGCAAAAATGACTACATTATGTATAAACTTAAGTGAGAGTTTTTTCTTCGCAGCAGCTTAACTAAGTTTTGAGCTGGTACAACACAGTATTCACTTGAATTTACGATTTAACGATTTAAGACGAAATCCGCCTTCATCGTCATCGTCATTATTCTTCCCAAGAGTTTAAACCTCTGCAAAAGTCACACTAATTAACCAAAAGAATCTCTCAGAAAAATTTCTATTCTGGCAGCATACAAATACTACTACACTCACATGTATTAATGTACAAGAGTATGCACGAAGGTGAAGCGCTCATCGGAAGGAAACTCTTTAACTAACTTACATATATGTTCAAGAAAACCAACTTTTTCTTTACTTTTTTACACAAGAGCCACAGATGGATGGGCAGATAAATAAAATGAGACGTTTAAAATAAATAAAAAAAAAGTGAGATTATAGTACACTAACTCGTATTTACTTGAGTACATTTGTATTGCGAAGAAGTCGTCCTCCGCCAAGTTATACATTAATCCAAGTGAAAATACTCACAAACCACTTTCCCTCTTACTCACTGACTTCTTTGCTTGGATTTTTTTTTCTTAATTGCATTACACATTAGCACAATTACACTCATTACATCCATTCCAATTTTTACATTTAAACATATTACATTGTTATACATTAATATTATATTAGTTGGTCGTGTTTCATCCGTGCGTATGTGTCCCAGGTTATATGTAGAATTAGAATAAAACAAATACTAGAAATGCTCTGAAGTTGTGTTGCATATTTTATATGTATATTGCACGTAACACGTAGCCCCGTTGAAATGTGTCCATCTTAGCATTATAGTTTTGGTCTTGGTGGTCAGGTCATCCACCACGCAAAATTGACTTTGTGAGTCGTCAATCCCAAAGATGCTGCAAAATTGCCCAGAATTTTCTAAAACTAGACGAATAGTATTCGAAGCTATTACCAGCAAAAACTAGAGACGGACCTTCCGGGAATTAGAAGCATTGGAGAATATTGATTTTAATAGAATTTCTAGGGACCTGGGGAAACACATGGTGAAACTGTCCTTACATCTAACCTACTCGAATTATTTCACCAAACCTTAATATGATTTTGGTAAGAATGACATGTAGCCTGCGACAAAGAATTGTGAAGCATCCCTTACATTTTGCCTTTATTTTGTGGGAGTCTCAACAATTCTTCAACAATTCTTCAATGCAAAAGTAAAGGGAGAGTTCAAGTTCACGTACATTTTAGACATCATTATTATATGGACAGTAAGAGTTAATGCCAATGCACTACAATCACGAGCATACTTTTAATAATATAAACAAGTTAGTTTATGTTATGTTGGTTATGGTTATCCCGTTGCATTTGGCTGACTGCATGGTTATTCACTCAGTCACTCTAGTCCATCCCATTAATTTTTCCTATGCTTTGCATTATGAATTTTTGTTGGAAAAAAAGTGAAAATGCAAAAATTCTAACCAACAACCCGTCCGTCTGTTCATCAGTTCAGTTCATCTTTATTCTTTCTTTCTGTCTTAACCACAAATCATCTCAAGGGTTAACTTAATAACCACAAAAAGCAATAAACCGTGCTCGCATTCATTGAGTTTGAAATAGAGGTCAGAGTGAGTCGGATTATACTCATTACTTCTGAATTCTGACTCTCTGACTACTGAGACTACTGCAAAACCCCCATCAGCAGCATCAGCAGTTTTTTTACTAGTCTATTCTTTAACAACTTCAACTGGTCGTGACGAAGTAGAAGAAGGGTTTTGAGTTTGAACTCGACTGACACAAACAACAGGAAAAAGCAAAAATCTCATCTCATTCCATTGTTGTCCGTGTAGTCAGTATTTTCCACGCAACTTGAGTCTTATTTACCACAAAATCGTAGTCGTACAGTCGTAAAGACAAACCACAGACAGAAAACGATCCACGGCCACGTTTTCTCTCTAAAAACATTCCATTAAGTTGGAAACAAGTGGAAGGAAATTAATTCTAATTGCAATTCATTTGAATGAATGAAATTGGAAATCTCCAATTGATCTTTTTTTGAAGACTTTGACTTCGTCTTCGTGTGAGATTGTGCATGACGAAGGGGAAAAACGAAATAAAATAAAAAAAGAGAACAAGACCAAATTGTTGTCAAAAATTTGAAAGGGAAATACAACCAATACGACTACTGGCACAGTGGGAGTCGGTGAATCCTTCAATAAAGAAAATTACGACGATATATACACAAATATAACTGCTGACTTGGATTTTTGTACTGGCGAATGGACGTAAAATTCCGCAAACTCATCTCGCGGTTGAGCATCAAAGAAAGAATGAGACCTGAGAAGGTGGGCATTTTTATTCAATTGTTCAAATGTACATACTATACAACATTTAGAAATACAACAAATGATTTAAATGAATGAAAAAAGGAGACACTCCACTGTACTAAAGCTAAATAGACGTTTTACGTACATTTTTTATACATTACATACTCGTACATTGACAAAAATTGTGTAGTATAATGTAAAATCATCTTCTTGGTTTTGGTTTTGACTTGACATTGTCAAAATTTACCCCTTTTCATTTTTTGATAGTACATATGAAAGTATTGCGGTTGAAAAATTATTTTAGAAAATATATAGACAGATTTTTACCACATAATAATAATACATATAATAAGATTATGGGTTGACTGCGCTTAAGATTCAATGCCATTGTTGTGTGCGGATATTCTTTAACAAGTCCGTTCCGTTCCGTGTGTGTAATGTGTGTGATTTTTGCCGCTTTCCGCTACATACATACGTTTTTGTTTTGTTCCTCCATTCTTTTACAAAATAAATGGGGAAAAAGTAGCAAAGTAAAAATTTTTGTGTGTTACAAGAAAAGAAACGGCGACAATTTCCGCTTGGCCGAAAGGCCATCACCAAACCAAATCTCGCCAAAATTTCACACATCCACAAAACAATCGCGTATCCTAGCTGTGTAGCCAGGTAGCCTGAGATTTAAGAAATTGTTGAAATTCCGTGACAAAATATAAAACTGTATGAGAATACGAATTTGTGAATTCGAACCACTCCTTGGGAATTGGGATTGGGATTGGAATGGCAATAAAAGTTGTCAGTCAACCTCTTCAATGTTATTTGTCCACACTTGATGCAATGTGTCGTCCTTTTTTATATTTAATGTGCTTAAATAGACCCAGCCACCTCATTTGTCTCTCTCTCTCATTCCAATCTTAATCACTTTCAGAATAATATGACCAGTACTGGTCCTCCTGAGTCTCAAATCATAATTACTACTGCTACTGCTGCAAATAATTCTCAAGAAGATGCAAAGTTAGAAATTGAGAACGGGAACAACAATACTAGCAGTGATCCCGGGAATAAACGGACCGTTCTTATTCCACATCCAATTGATTATTGGCCTGAAAGCAATATTCTGACTCAACTCCAATTTCCATGCCCAACATTGCTCCGAAAAAATAAGTGTAGCAGCGCAATGAGTGAAGAAAGTTTTTATGAAGAGTTAAAACCAAGACCTGTTGTGCCCGCAACACCCGAGGTAATTTTGACGACGACGGAAGTGTCAGAAAGTAGCCCGGAAGTCAAAATTGAAACCGAAGGTGACATTAATGGACAAAATGATGACAATGACAATGACAATGAGAACGTCTACATTAATCTTCAAGAATTGGAACAAGAGCGACGTATTTTGATTGCTGCTCAGTGTGTGAGGACCAAATATGCAGAGAATTGGATTGATGGTAAGTCACCTACATTACTTGACGTAAAATCTTTAAGTAAAAAAAAAACTAGACTAAACTTAAACTAAATTCCGTGCGTGAATGAAAAAGTTAATATACAAGCACGAATGGATTCACTTCAAAACTGACTAATGAGCTTTTGATTAGGCATACATTTGGGGCGCTTCGACAATAGTCCATAGTTTAAAAAGCTTGACAATTTTGTAAATTGTACGTGTATAGTACACAGTACAGGTAGACCTCACACTACGAAACTCCACTGAATTGAGATTGAGGCTAACGGGATTTATGTTAAGTGAGCTAAAGAATTCAAACAAAAAAGCTCTTAAAAATCAAAAACTTAAGACAATGAAGGGATTAACTTATGTATGTGTCTCAATCGGCAACGCAAAGCAAATGCTAATAAGCTTGTACGCATAACCCAGTTAAGCCTTGGAAAGTTTCGAGTGGGCCTGAAAAAATCGGCTTTAAGAAAACAATGTTGTCTCCCATTTAGTTTCAAAAGAAAAACAATGGTTGAATTTTTTTACTCCAATTTTACTGGCATCACCCTCGGAGTGTAAAAATTCCGAGGTCTTGATCCACCTTTCGGTTTTATTTGACCGAAACGTGGAGGCATTTGACCTCTTGGTCATCCCATCTTGTTTACAAACTACCTTTGCACTTAGACCTTGGGAATTCTAATGAAAGGATCAGATTCTTTGAAACCTGACTCGTAAAAGTGGTTTTGGTAATTAATCATGATTATGATTCTGAAATTATAATAGGCACTTCGTGTAGCTAGGGGCAGACGTGCATATTTTAATTCTAGATTGGGATCGGTGACGAAAAATTAATTAGTAATCAAACAAGTCCGTCCGTCCGTCCGTCCGTCCGTCGGCATTCGGTAATAGAAGACAATAGATGCGCTTTGAGTGTTAATTGCAATTGTATTGTATTGTAAATATAATTTTTGCATCTGAAGATTGCGATACGTACGTACGTACGTCCAAACAGATGATGAGCCAATATAAATTTATGAGTACAATTCCCTTTCACGTGAGTGTATTGTTGTTTATTGTTGTTATTGTCAAAGTTGAAGATGATGAGAGGGCAAAAGTCTTGCATGATCCTCATCTTAAAGGAATTTTCGCAATTTCTTTGCTTTAAAAAATGTAGAGATGGAATGCAGACTTGCACTTGGAAACTGCAATCTCCAATCTCAAATGGATAAAAGTTGAAATTGAAATCAAGTCCAGTTATTATACAATCGACGGTCACAAATCAACTTCAGACAAGATCTACGGATGAGACACATTATAATCACAAGTACAATGTACTAGATCACACTTTGACCTGAAAGATTTTTTTTACAATGTAGTTGTAATTTGTATGATTGTTAATCAATCTTCTTTGTTTGTACAAGGAAAGTGAATTGAACAAGTTTTTCTGTTTGTTTTTGCCCTTCAACCTCAACCATGCATGCATGGATCGAGGGTAGAGCCATAACCTCAAAAAGGTCAGTGATTGACCTCATGGATATGCAGTTAGTACTTAAATATTGCCCTTGGGTATTGATTTCACTGAAATCACATGTTATTACAGTAAAAGCGAACAGAACAAAGCAAAAAAAAATTCCCATTTCCGGAATATCATAGATTCCCTGTGTTGTACGAAAGTTGATGTTGAATTTTAGATTCGTTTCGACCTGTCGGGTGACTGATTAAAGAAGACAGAGATTTTTCGAAGAAAAAAAAATAACAACTTGATCTCACATATTCCGTTCGGATCAAATTGAATTATTGCCCATTCGACTCTTTATGTACGGGATTTCTGCTCGATAAAATTTCTTGGGCGGAACACGTCAATCAAAAAAAAGATCTCTCACTGTGTGCAGTGTGTGCAGTACAGTGTTTATTGTTTGTTCACACACATGTGTACAAACCCGTACGTGATCATGAATTATTGAACCCCTGATGTGAAAACAGTACAGTGCAAAGTAAATAATCTTCAAAAAATTACGGGGAAACAACATAATAACACTTTTTGGCAAATAAATGTTTACTTTTCCATGTTTTATACATGACTTTGACAGATAAGTACAGTATACGTTTATACGGATACTTATTCCGGTTCCGTTATGTTTAACCGAGCGAGTGACGGCGTCGGCCGCGTCAATACAATACAACACACACAAACTCACTGTAAAAAAATGTGCAAATGAATTCATACAAAAACTGCATATACTATTGTTGTTAGAGTGAGTCAATTGCATTGTATTTGTATTGTGTGAAATTTTTGCATATCCGCCTTGACTGGCCAAGCCGGTCAAACAAACAAACTCAAATAAAATATGCATGCATGCATCTTTTTAGAGTTAAAAAAGTTAAATAAAATCTTATTGAAATAAGAAAGATCTTAAAGTAGCTTGTACTAGAATTCTAGGCAAAATACATGACAGACGCATTTAAGCTCAGACTAAAAGCCAAAATTACAACACGGAGACAGTAAGTAAGGACAAGGAGTCGTAATTGACACATTTTTGTGTATTTAGTCAAGTTGTGAAATACAACAATCAAAATTGAGTCAACAAAGTCGAGTCAAGTAGTCAG
>JAQGCB010000788.1:0-18440 GCA_034698835.1 Protaphorura tricampata | reverse complement strand
AAATGTGGACTCGGATGATGAACTTGTCCATGTGTCAACAACACGCTCAGGTTTGTTTGAGTCTTTTACAAAAATAACTTTCACTAATTAAGTTTTCCCAGTACTCTACTCTCAAATAATCTGCGAACTTGTGCTACTAAAGGGAGCATTGACTTTCAATTTGGCAAAGAGACCCTTCCTCTTACAGAATTCCAGAACAACTCTTATAAGACACGACCCCAACATAGCGAGGCAACACTGGCATCCCGGAACAGTATACTTTAATTAACATTACGAACCAGCAGCGATTTTTGTAATGATAATACATCAAAAGAGTGGGAATGAAGTTTATACTTCTAAATTTTTTGCGATTTGTCTTTCAATAGGGAAGGGAATAATAAGCAACGTTACCATTCCTTGTAACATCGTAACAAATATTTAGTATAGAGTATGGAAACAGTAGGGCTTGAAGCGAATGTGTCAATAACTTTCTTATATGGCAATCGATAATTCGACATTTACGACACGAGTTATCTTGTAACACTTTCTCATGAGTGCTTAAAGGTTTAATTGGCTGCAACTGTAACTACAGGTATTTCAGAGAAGACTTTCTGCATCTGAAGTTTTAAGCAAGTAATAGTACGAAATATGAGATCTCGATTCAATCTGTTAGGAAAACCTTTGACTCCTCTTATTCTATCGCATCCAATGGAATAGTAGATCTAAGAACTCGGAAATTTTTTAACGCCACTTTAAACTGCACATTAACTGATTTAATTTTCAACTACATCAGGTCTTGTCAGTGTCAATGCCAATATAAAATTTAAAATAGTTCCGAGCCCAAATTGAAACTGAAACTACCGTGTTTACATAAGCTCTACAATGCATGAGCACTCATAGTATAAATTCACAAGTCCAATTTTGCCGATTTAGAAATCGAAAGGTGTGCTACATCGTTACACATACTTTTGATCTATGAAAATGTGCTACGCGACAGTACCGGTCGTAGATTATGACCACTTTGCCTTGCGATGATGTTTTAAACTCTTCGTCGTTTAGAACAAGGGTTAAGTTTTTATTTCTGGTGATGCGAAAATGTTTAATTAAAATCCCACCATAATTAACTATAGATGGTGAGGACATGGGTGAGATGATTCAGTCCAACCGAGCACTTTCCATTTCAATTGATGATCCTCGCCATTGCAATTCTCCAGGATCGACAGCCTCAAAAGATGACTTACAAATTGGTCTTTGTTCTCCTTCCGGAGATATTCCTTCTATTGGGAATTCCAACTCACCTTCTGGTGGAAAGAAAGCAAACTCATCACTGGTCAAACCACCGTACTCTTACATTGCTCTCATAACGATGGCCATTCTTCAATCACCTCACAAAAAATTGACCCTTTCCGGTATTTGTGAATTCATCATGTCCCGATTTCCATACTATCGTGACAAATTCCCAGCCTGGCAAAATTCTATTCGTCATAACTTGAGTCTAAATGATTGTTTCATTAAAATCCCACGTGAGCCTGGAAATCCTGGCAAGGGTAATTATTGGACATTAGACCCAATGGCTGAAGACATGTTTGACAATGGTTCATTCCTAAGACGAAGAAAGCGTTACAAGAGACCTGGTCATCACCATCTTCATCATCATGGACATCCTGGTGTAGCAGATTTTTTTCATCAAGCCGCTGCCGCTGCCATGTTGGCTTCTGGTCATCAACAAATACAACATAACCCACATTTTTGTCAACCTTGTCCACCACCAGGTATGTTGAGCCCGGTTGGTCCACTTGGACATCCTGCCCTTGAACTTTACCCATTATTCTCATCAGCCGCAGCCGCTGCAACCCTTGGCCCACAATTTTTTAACAATCGACAGGCTCAACCTTCATTTTGTCCACCAAATTTCAACGGGTTTCCTCCACGGAATATGTTTGCTCATGAAAATCTAGGCAACAATTCTGAAATTCGACAAAATTCAGGGAAAGCGGAATTAACAAAAGAGAAGAGTTCCAGCCCCCCTCCCATTGTTGTCGTTGAAGAGACAACTTCTGGGCTTTCGGACATTGAATTAATTAAACGAAGTGAGAAACGTGTAATTACTAGTAGTGGTATCTCCAGTAATAAGGGTGATGTTAACGTGACTGGAGCATTTTCAATTGAACGGTTGATTGGGGCTGAGATGAGAATGAAAAGTCAAATTAAATCATCCAGGAATAGTAGTAGTCATAATAATATTAGTAGTTCGACGGAGGAAAATTCACTTGGTCTTACGGTTTGTCGTAGTACTAACTCGAGTAAGAAACAATTAGGGAAATCAGTGAGTAACTCAAACAGTATTAATCATCCCAGTATTAATCAAATCAGTGGGAATAATCATACCACCAATTTAGCTGCTTTTGGGAGTGCTTTTGTTCCCGCAGGCATTTTTCAACAACAAATTCATAAAAATAGATACTTCTTAGGGAGTAGTAATGTCTGATTAAGTAAAAGTAAGTACTGTGCCATGTATGTGTTAATTAGTCCCACATATTTTTCCATTCCCAAGTCAAGGTCTTTTCTGGAATGCATGATGCATGTAGTCATCCGATTTTAGTGAAGTATGTCCTATTAAATTTAATAGCTTAAAATCAATTGCTACATAATATGGTCTTAATTTTCGGTACCACCGCCCTAACACGTTCGATCGGCATCGTCCAGAATTAAGCCGCATTAATTATGCAATTTGTTCAGAACCGACATCCCTCATAAAATACATTTCATGATATTATTGTGAAAATTGTGATAGTCTTTTTTGTGTGTAGGCTAGAAATATGGCTTACTATGTACAATTGTTGTTTGCATCATCCACCCAATCTCTTATTGAGTCAATCTAGAGGTAATATTTAATTGAGGTAATTAAATGATATTAAGGAATTGTGTACCTCATTCATTCAATTGCGTATGTATTATTATATTGTAATAGCAAGAAGTGTGTACAAATATCATAAATGAAGTCATGTCATTCGGGGTGGATTAATTGGCTGGACATGAGTTGTCCAGCGTACAATTATTATATTACGTACGATCGATCATGAAATAAAAGAATAGAATTAAAAGTACGAATATTTTAAAATAAAATGATTGTGTACTGTCCTGGTTATTTCCAATAATGACTTGTTTCAATTTTACTCATAAGTGGTAGTTATGGATTATTGATTTCCAAGAATAATCCTTGTCGGTGTTTTTCAGTACTACTTTTGTAAACCCAAGTTATTACAGGTGGTCAGATAAGGTTGGACTATTGGGAGCAAAGATGAGCGTCAGACTCAGTCAGCACAGCAGTACAGCGGCCGCCTTTCCAATTTAGAATAATAATCCTTTTTATTGTCTCATATCTTGGGTACACAACCCTAATCCATTTGGACGCGGAACGTTAGATCTGAATACTAATATTTCATCATACACGGTTATATTATTTTTTTAAACTCAATTTCTCATGTACTCACCTGATGCGTCGGTGGTGCTCTAATAATGATTCTGTACCCATAAAATTGGAATAAAAAGAGAGAAAGGAATTATGATAAGAATGAACAGAGCATATATTTTTACAATCCGATTACCCTCTTGTGCCATACGGCTTGCGTTGCGGTTTCTTTTTATGAGCAATCATAATATTTTGTGAATAGGAAGTTGACTTTGTATATTTTATTATTATGTTGTCACTTTTTTATGAGCGGAAGAATTTAATATCATCCAAATTTGTGGTTTTACGGTTTTCACTTATACGCTACAGCTACAGACGGTGTGCCAAAGGAGATTAAGGGAACGACACGTCATGAACAACGACTTCAGAGGTCAGAGTAAAAGCACAAGCGGGTTTACTTCAATAGAGCGGAAACATCCAATTAACACCCTTTGTTATGACGTGTGCTTTCGAGGTGTAAAATTCTTGAAACACAATTTATGACTTTGAACTCATTTGATAAACAAAACATAGTGCGAGTTTATTTAGTAATCAGAGTTGTGTAGCTTTATTAAATAAAATGGTTTCATAGGAAAATGCAATATTTCCTGTAAATGTCACCCCAAATCGTGACTTCTATTCACACTATTCTCAATTAATCTTTCGAATATTTCCTTGATCAAAAACTGTGCAAAACGAAACGTGCTTGGCAAAAACTTTTTCAACGCAATTTTTGGCCGTGACAAATTGACATCTCACAATAATAATAATATGGAATACAAGACAATAGTAGTAACCGTTCGGCTAAAAGGACCTAGTCTTGTGTAATCTGATCCTGCCACGTCCAGTAATTGGTCCCCTTCAATTTAGCGAACGAATTTTTCTAGTACCTTTACCGTCTTAAGACAGGTCTATAACATTACGTAGCATATTTCTAATTTTGGTTGCAGTCCCATAAACGGAAGTCTGTCTACCTCAAAGGGAAAGTGCCGAACACCCGAAATACTAAATATCCACGCTTGACTCGTTCAAACATAGATTTTTTGAATTGGCCGAAAGGGTTTCATCAGATTTGTTCTTCGGTTGAATATGTAAAAGGGTTATTATTGAAAGTGAGTTTGAGCTGCCATATTAGAGACCCCTTGGGTCGTCAAATCCATTGTCAGTGAGGACTGGACTTCCACACATTAGTAGACAATTGCTATGATATTTATCTCAATCCGTCTTTCGGGTTTTACCGAACCATAAGATGAGTACAATGCAATAATCATAACAAGTACACATACAACATCCAGCATACACGTTTAGAGGTGCACAGTGAATAATAAATAAGGGCAATCGTGATTTGAACCTCAAAAATCCGGGCGGTCCTCAAATAATAATACATGTTTTCCTAAATATTCGTCAAATAAGCTAAAATCCAATATACGGAAAACTTTCATCCTTGTTGGTTTATCGTGTTCCTTTGATTTTTTCTCGCCTCACTAAATGAGAAGGCTGGTTTTGGGTTGTTGGGGATGGGTCAGTCGGAAAAGCGGTCAAACATTTCGACACATGGAATCAGAATCAGGAAAGGCGAACCGAAAGGAAGGCAGGGCATGGCACGGCATGGCACGGCACGGCAGAAAACTGAATGAATGGACCAAAAAGAACAAAACAAAAGGTGCCGACGACGAAAATGTTGGACAAGAGATGTGATCCAGAGAAAACATAGGAAAATGAGGTTGCAAGGGTTTAGTTTGGGTCAAATAAAATAAGTGAGAGTCTATTTGGGTTGTTCATTATTTCTTAAATAGTTGTTTGTCTTCTGGTGGTCGGTCACTACTTACTACTTTACGATTTTGTCTATTTCTTTTCCTCGGATTACTATTTACTATGTACAAGCTCTCTCCCGGGCTCGCGGGGATTTAGTAAAGGAAATGAGATATTAAATTTATTATATTTATTTAAGTCAGAAAAATACAAGGGAGAGTTTGCAAAGCAATATATCCATAGGTCACCCACACCCATGTCACAAAATCCAACAGAAATAGAATATTTTTTTATGAAATCGAGGAAGTTAATTGGTAAAACAATCAGAATAAATTTTTCCTCCAATAAGCGAGTTTTTCAAACTAGATTTACTAATCTGAAGAATTCGCCAAATCACAAATACAATGAATATAACTTCCAACATATCGTAATTACATTTCAAATATTTTTCTTTGAAATAAGTTCATGTTTTAGAGAGTTATTTTTGTTTTAGAGTTAATTACATACAGAAGACAATGTATAGATTGGGCAGAGCAGACCGAGAAACACTACAACTGATGTATTACAGTAGTTGAAAAAAAACTAACAAGCAACAGTTATTTTTTAACGTCAGCAGAACTCTAGTTGGACAAATAGACTGGCATGTAGTGCAATCATGTTGGTGTAAGAGTCATTAGTCTAAAAGTAATTACTGAAATGCCATGCATGCCGTGGCGTCCCATGCATGTTCGACACATGCTCTCCATTCAATCCGTTCCAGTCCCCAAATTAGTCAACTACATAGTTAATTTTGACTCCAAAAACTTGTACCGGTTGGTTGCGGCGTTTTTCTGATTTTACACCTCTACCACCGCACCCGCACCGCCCAACACCGAAAGAGCAATAATCCGTGGGTACTTATGTTTTAGCACTTTAGAATTTAACTCTCATTTCTCTGTCCAGAAAATGAATGAGACGGACATTCATATTACCAAATGCATTTGTGTAGGAATAATATGTCACAGGTATTAAGAAAAATTTGTATTCGGATTTTGGGAAGTGAAGTATCCCATTTTTTGTGTGCATCCATTCTATTACAAACATTTTGTTCGAATTCAGAGTTGATCTCTTCTGGAATTTGACTTGTTGCCCGTGACAGTTTGGGATGGAACTTCAAGTACAATCGACAATGAGTCTTTTGGTTTCTATTTGAAAACGGAAAACAGTGTTTGACAGTGTTTTCGGACTCGGGCTGGTTCTCATCTCACTAAACCTTTAAAAGGAAAAAAAAATCTTTAGGAAAACCTGGGTCCATAATTCCCATTCCTGCGCCACGCTGTCTACCCTTACTGCCAGACAACCCGGAGTCTTCCTACTTTTCAATAATAATAATAATATTCCACTTAAAGCAAAGAGGCGGTCCTAGGCACTAGGCACCCGGTGCGGTGATCAAATTACAACACTTCTTCGTTCTCCATTTCTTGTTTCACACTTGTAAATTTAACCAGAACAAAGTATTCTCTCATTAAGTAGAGTTAATGGGTAATAATAGACAATCACTCAAAGCACCGTCATTTTGGAGCAGAACCCTTACTCATAACAACTTCCGGTTTCGAAGAAATCTATCTGTACAGTGTGCGGGCTAGAAATTTTAAATGTTTTAATGGGACACTTTTTGTATAGAAATTAAAAACCTGTAGAGACATCGTAATTTTATTCTGTAGTAATGGAGTTAGGAGAAATCAAACCAGCATGATTTCATTTGAAATGAACTTTTTGTATGTTTAGTAGTCAGTGTTCTTTGCTTAAAATAACTGCAGCGCTCTCATCAGTGTTTGTAGTAGTGTAATAGTCAGTGTGTACGATAATATTGATTACACCCGTATGTGTACTCTGTCAAAAGACAAAGTTTCATTTGCTCACTTTGTGTACCCATTACCTTTGAGTTAGAAATGAAAATAAGAAACAGTTTTACGTTTTGGACATGTTGGATAGAGCGTTCAGATAGAAAGTTTGAAAATTTCACTCTCAAGTAAAATGTTTAAATTTCTTCTTAAAACAGTTGATCTTTTTCTCACGGTCAATGAAACGAAGGAACGGAGGAAAACTTCTGTAAAACTTTACATGACAAGACGCGTCCTCCAGCCATTCACATTCGCATTCGACAAAGTTTTCTAACGACTAAAAATACACAATCCCTTTGTCGAACAAACAACCTGGGCTCATAAAAGTATTGTGCAACCAGGGCAGGGTACGGGGACCAGGCCGAAGTTGATTTGATTTGAAGAAACGTCACCATTGATTCGCATGATTGAACATCCGCGTATTCCTCCCTCATAGTAGGACACTGTACTACGGTCAATTTTGGTCCAGTGGTGGTCACTCTAATAGTCAAAAACGAATTCAGTCGAAATTATGTAACTTTTAAAGCATATATTTAAGCCGTGACTGCAGTAGGAATCAAATGCACAATATAGGAATTTGACATATGTTCTTGTTGTTTCTCTTTTAAATTAGGTTTTCGTATGTCTAACCTCAAATTTAAATTAATTGACCTGTATATTAATATTTTTTATAAAAAAACTGATATTTTCTCCTAATATTTCCATTTCCCAGATAACCCATTTAAATATTAAAGGACGACGAAAAACTAAAGAATCTGTACGAGCTTATTGGGCTCTCAAATGAATTCATATTGGGCGCACAGCGTGTACTAAATAGGATTTGAATTTAGGCCTGAAAATGGAGCATTACATAACATGGATTGTCTTTAAAAACTCCTTAGGCACTAAAAGAAGTTCCAACACTTAATTTTTGATCAACTCTTGTAAAGTTGTATTAAAAAATAAATTTTAGGAAGAAAAAATATCCTGGAGCAAAATCCCTGTCATAGTTTCATAGTTGACGCATTTGGGGGTAAAGTTGTGTACACATGTGATGAAAAGTGTGACTAACGGAATACACTACGGAACTGGAACTCTTGCTCTTTACACACAGACATAACATTCAAGTTTATAGTGAGAGCGTGTGACCCACACCAAATGTGTGAGAGGAAAGTGAATGGAATGGAATGATGGGAAATTTTATGTCTGTTCTGTTAACTCTCTCTCTTCAAAATTTCAACAATGTTTTACCCCGAAGAACATGAAAGTCCCATCAAACTTTACTTTATGGTGTAAGTTCACTTCAACATGAATATCTTACGATACTTTCCAAGAATCTGCAGTGACAGAGTTGGAATACATATGCATTGAATTCATTCTTGTTCATACAGAGCGAATGATAAAAGTATCCCAAGCGTACTGTAAAATCTAACCCTGCATAATTATTTAGCAATGTATAAACTCTGGCTATTAACTTCTACAATTTTGAATTAAAAAAAGTTTTATAAAATAGACCCAGCCGTGATAGCCGTGACGCACGGTCTCAGCGTACTTCTCGAGAGGAGGTAAATAGACAACACTCATTTCGCCCAGGGCTTATAAACAGGTTCAATGGGTGCAAGATTTGTTTCTGTACATTGCGTTGCTTCAGTCTGAAAATCGAGTTGTGTTATAAGTAAAAGTTAATAGGGGAAGTCGGCGGCACGTCACAAGGAAGAGAAAAAAGAACAAATGGTTATGTTTAGAAAATTTCAATAAACATTTGGGAGATTTTATGTCTGTTTTGTTGGAAATCCTCTACAATCTCTGCTACAAAGAACAACTTGACTCTTCAATCAGTCAGTCAGTCTCAGTCATACAGTCATGAGAGTCTTGATAACAAATGAAGGGATTTGGTTGCAAAAGGGAAAGTGTACAATGCTGAAGGGAGGAGGAAATGTTCAGGAACAAAAGAGTATGTACGGAGGAAGAACAAGAACAACAAATCCTTTTATGACCTTTCATAACATAACATTTATAGCTCAAGTAGTTACAATATGCACTCCAATATCTCAAATCTTTTGGTTTGAACAGCAGTTGTATCCAGCCATAGACACACGAGCTCAATGTGGGTATTGGCTAAGTCCGCTAACAGTTGTTCGTAGACGCGAGGTTTATACATCATAAAATAATTTGTTTTGATTTGAATTTTCTAAATCATAGCATGATCAATTAAGAAGGGGTTCATATATGCACAGGGTCTTGTTTTAGAACTGTAGACTTGGCAGCTGTCTGTTCCATCCCAGTAAGAGTACGGTTATTCTTCTTGGAAATTAAGAAAGACAATTGGAACGTAATATCTTACGATTTAGACCCTCTGGTATGGCGTGGGTGTCAAGAGTATGTTCATTAGGTGGAGCAATATCTCCAAACTGTACAGGGAAACAGATTCATTTTGTATAGAATCTGATGCAAAACTTCCATATCTGTTAAATAGCGCGAGACACTTTAATTGTGTCTCGAGTACTCGCATTTAAAAAAAATAGTCTTCGTGTCATGTCCGAAATTCCATGAGAAGAAGCCAGATTTTCTGACGCATTGTAGAATTGAGGATATCTTAGTTAGTCATATTTATTTAATTAATTAATTGTTGTATACGTGTTGGATGACACGCATGATTTCTATCCTAACTATTCCTAACCCGAGCTTTCACTTGAGACACTACGTTTCAATTTATGAATGTAACATTTGTTTGAAGACTGATTGTGTTCTCTAGTGTCACTCGAGTGCACATTAGATAGCCCTTCATTCATGTTTTGTCTTGTTGTAGTCTGTAGTACTATAACAAATTCATCAATGACGGTTCGGTTGTTCTATTCTACAAGGGAAAACATGTTGAGGTTTCAGAATACCCTTAGCCCATGCCACGGCCCCTTATCGTTTGTAAAAAAAGGGTCACATTCAAGAGCGTCAAGGAAAGCAGAGGGCAGCGGTGCGTAATACCGTATGGCACAGTAGATGTACCATATACAAAATATGTCAGGAGAACAAATAATTTTTAGAAAACATATATTTTTCTTCCAAGCAACCAAGCATTCCTGTCATGGATACTAACACTCAATTTCTCCATTCAACTCATGTTTTCCGTACATGAATCCAGTGTGAAGTTAAGGCGGAAGTCAAAGTCATTGCCGAACTGCCGACAAGAGAAAAAAGAGGACCGATACGGTACAAATGAAGAGAACCTGATCAGGGTCGTTACGGTCACATAGGGAAACAAGAATATCTTACAAGAGTCGGAAGGCGCTAATTACTCGCAAGGGTTCACAAGGTTCAACGATAATTCATGGAATTTTTGGTTTTTATTAGTCTAAAGTAAAGTTGTGGGTCAACACGTCAAGGGTCATTATCCGGAACATCCATACCAGAAAACAATAATTAAGTCTTTAATCATTAATTAGAAAGAGAAGAAAGGTCTCCTCATAATAGGAAATCGTCGGGCAGAAAATAATCGGTTTAACCAACCATGTCTGACCGAGAGCTCGTAACCTCATCATTGCAAAACTTCAAGGGCTACCCATACGGTAATAGCGCAGAATTGCTATCTTAGTATCAGTGGAAGAAATATGCCAACAGTTTGTAGCATATAAATACATAGTTTTTATGAGTAACTCTTTTATTGGTGTTTGAAGAAAGGTTTGCTATATCGTTATCATTATCAAGTTATCATGAATGTGATGTGTAAATGATTTGTAAAGGTAGTCAGCCCAGTCAGCCGGTGAAACTATTTTGGCAGTCTGACAAGACATAAGCTGAAAATTTAAGATGAATAAACAGTTTGGCGGAAATCGGAGCCAAAACTAATCTATTCTCCAAAAAGTGACAACTCTACAAAAATTTAGGGGAAAATGTTCATCCGACTAGACGTGTGTGTGGAAGCGGCAGCTGAAATAACGGAATTTGCCTTGCATGTTTATGAACCTCTTCAATATTCTGGAATTTACACTTTACTACAAGAATCTTCAAAATAAGAAAATCCTGAGTATTCTGAATGATTAAATTGTAACATGTCTTTTTCAAAAATTCCAATTAAATACTGATCGCACTTCTGGGTGAAAATTTTACTTTGCTAGACGTTCGAAATCCTTTATGTTACTTGTAGTCTCAGGACGTGTTCATGTCGATTGTGATTTTGGCGTTGTTCTCCGTTCGTGCTTCTTTTTGCATTGGACGTAATGAAGTGGGTTGAACCTTTCTTGGCCTCTCATCAAATCAGCTTTATTTCATCCTTAAGATAACAATCCTTTTTTAAATCCCTCTTGACATGAACGAGGACTTATAGGCTGGTGATACGCCTTCTTCAAGTGAAAATACGTTACATCCTGAAACGACTAACAACTAGAATTCTAGAGTTTGAACAGAGAGAAAAAATAACAAATGTTCAAGAGTTGGCTAATATACACGGTTTGCTGAAACTTGACTTAGATAAAGTATGCGTTTATTTTGGCAAGTAAATGCTTTTCCCAGATTGCTCTTCCTCTTGTCAGCTAGTAAAGTACTAAAAATATATATGCATGTTGGGATTGTCTAACATACAGACAAATAATTACATTTAGTCTCAGCTAAAATACCACTCATAATTCACAAATGTCACGAACAGTTATTCATAAAGTGTGTACTAGAAAATTCCTTCCAATGAAAACATGTTGAAAACTATATTAAATTGGAAACACTTCAAGAAATTAAAACGTTTTCAGCGACCGAAAGAAATGTTTGAGCTTAAATATGTGCATTTGTCCAATGACCAATGGGTATTTTCGACAGGACCAAGATATAAAATCTGCAGAGAGTTCGATGGATGTGAATTCCACTTCAAAATTCGATAGGCGAAGTAGACTCCGAGAGATGAGGACGTACAAATACTATCAAAAGAGTCAAGTCAGTTTGAAAACAAGTTAAAAAAAATTGAAATTGACTTTGGAAATTCAAGCAATGCCGATGCCATATTAGTGAAAGCTGACTTTCACTTCACCCATGATTAAAGTTGTAGATAGATTCCAGTGAAAAATCAACAGATTTGATTCATAATTTGCCTACTTAAAATGTGTTACTTCATTACAAGTAATCATTATAAAGAATTCATAGAACGAATAAGGATAAAAGAAAGAAAACACATGTTTGACAAAAGTTTAGAATGAACAAAGTTGTACCGTTGTAAAGCGCGTCATTGGCATGTGGGTTTTTGTGCGTGTGAAAAACTCTAAACTATTTTGTTTCACCGAATAGCTGATACTCGTTTGCCTTCCTTTGAACTAATCTACAACTTGTACTACTTTAGAATTGACAAATTAGGTCTAATTTGAGGAAGAAGGGGCAGCAAAGCAAGTTTTTTCCCTCAAGGAACAGCAACACTCTCGTCCAAGAAAACACAAATTCTCTCCCCTTTCTAAACTCTCATCTTCCGTGGTTTTCTTCCTTTTAAACGAAGTCGGTAAAACCAACTACTAACTACGACACATTAATATTTAGTGCTAGCAGAAAAAGATACCTTTTTAGGTTGGCTCAAGAAAGTCAGAAAGATATTTGCCGACAAGTTTGAAACTCATTTGTTGGAGCAGGAGTACGAAGTGCGAAAGAATTTGGAATGGGTCGTTTCTTAAGTTTCTTAACATTTTTTTACTGCATTTTATCATTAGTTCTAATTTACGCTTAACCAATCTGTTGGTATAAACAGTAAATCAATTTGGTTGAGCTATTTCACGAAGGACCAGATTAACAAGGCGCCCCTAATTGGCCCTATTAGTAAGGATATCATAATGTAGAACAAATTATTCAAAGCAACCACAGCACTGTGTCTATCCAAGGGATCGAATCTTACGCGTAACGAATTGAAAAGCTTCTCTTACTACTGTAGACTCCGGAGCAGAAAAGTAAACCGTGTGGGAACTTTTGGAACACCCCTCATACGGAACGATACACGTAGGAATGGGAGTCTTCTTTTTGGAGAAGATTAATTAGTTTCTTCTCACTCTCACATCTGCCGGTTCTTTGGGACCTTTGCTTTAAATAAATGCTTCATCTGTTTGTCTCACGAAGACCAAATGTTTTTAAACCAAAATTTAACACACGTGATTACCAAGCTAATACCCTTCAGTACACAGACATACTTTAACTTCAAACTAAACCGTCCAATCATAACAAGTATCGTAATGCAGAAAAATCCAGACTCCCTTCTGCCTATCACCTTTTCCTTATCTAAAGAAGTTGGCAAGGGGTTAGACGACTAGACTGCTAGAATACAAGAACCCAAAAATCTTCTAGTATTATTATTTTCTTTGGGAGTCTGTAATGAGCTCTTTAGCCTTGTCTTGCCTTTCGGTCCTCAATTGCAATTCCTCCAACTCAGTCGAAACTCCAAGCAACTGTTATGATAAGGAAGTATAAGATTTACGCAAATGTACAGGAACAAAATATATTGCAGTTTAAAAATATAATCAGAACTGAAGGAATTCTTTCGAACCGGCAGAATAAATATCTACAGTTGTGGCTTGTGTCAATAGTAGTTTAGGTTTATAACATTAGTAAAATTCGGTAATTGCTGAGCTAAATTCATAAAATTAATAGACTATCAGGGAAACTATATTATCTTCCTCGAATTCATTCTCAGACGGATAGCAAATGTCTGCGTCCAGACAAATTAGCCAGGTAGCCAGGTACTACTATAATGTCTGCGACATCCCTTTCTAAACCCTTTAGTTTTCTAAATGTTTCATAAACATGTCGGGTCCTTGTCAATCGCGTGGGTGTGTACACGTGGCATTAGAAATTTCAATTGCAACTTCATTCATTTTGTGAACCAGTTAAGACCAGAAGCCGATAGTTTCAGTTTCAAAAACAGTTCGTATTTGATGCCATATCCTTAGTCCTTTTATTACGATAACAGTCAACGAAACGTGATATTGTTCACCTTCTGGTCTGGTCTGGTCAGGCAGGGGGAAATCAAAAGACTGAAACCGAGAGGGTTTTAGAGAATCAAAATAATATACGAAAAGGTGGTCAGCACTTCTGATTTCGTGCTTGGTATTTTCAAGCAGGGTAAAGATTTCCATCACCCTAACCATACCAGTAGAAATTTTCTGATCTGTCAAACTCAATCAAACCCCGACAAAGGAGACGAGTCATGTGAATGCGTGCTTCTTAATAAAGCAAGTAAAGGTAAACATATTATTATTATACTACTACTCTCGTCAATAGTTGTGTTTTCTGAGTGGTGTATGAATAACAAATAAAGAGGAAACGACAAAAGGTGAAAGGAAAGGAAGCAAAAGGAAACCGCTGTCTGATCAACAAATGAAGTCGAGCGTAAATTCATTTTTTATCTCTCGCTCATGTTTAAATAAATTATTTGTACATGATCGAAAGCGAGCATGACTTCCGGGCTTCCGATATTTACTATTTGCTGTTATGAGCTGAGCAAAATGCCCCCGTACTTTTGCTAAAAAGTGATTTCTTCCATAATTCTTTTGTCACCACCTTTCGTTCTTGAATGAATAATTAGTTTTATAGTTCAATTCAAAACCAGTAAGGTTAGAATTATGCCCCCCCCCCCCCCACTATTATATTTCGTAGCGTACAGCGTATCCTCGACTCTTTCCACAACACATAATTTGTAAAAACCTGAAGTAATTAAATGGGTTATGGTATGGGCGTTTTGCTGTACTGTAAACACGGAGTAACGAAAAGCCAATTTCCACGTATTCATGAAAGTTTTAATTTCACCTAAACGATTTAACAGGGTTTAAAGTGAACTCAAGAGATTACACTAGAATAAAATTCCTGTACCACTTCAGGGAAAAATTATAATATATGATGAGCCTTTGAAAAAAATGTACTTATGTCAATAAATTGTTGTTAATTCGACTGTGTTCAGCAGACTTCCGAATTTGAAATTTTTCACTCCACCGACCGTCGTTCCTCTGTATCCAAAAAGGCTGAGCAGGGAGAAGAGAAGAATGATTCAATTTGTGAATTTGCTCTTCACGAATGCCTCCACTGAAGATTTATCTGAAACAAACAAATACTTTTCAGAACTTTGAAACATCGGAAAACTAACTAAGCATGGATAATAATGGGCATGGGCGCAAACACCTGTGTAATTCCGCTAATCACAAAATTTGCCATTTTCATAGTATTTTATTTATGTACATTGGGACATCAAAACTATATATATTCATCTGGTTCGAGTTTCATCTCAGGAGTACATTTCTTACAAGGAAACAAGTAAAGTAAAAGTACGTATGTCCGTTCATCTAAAATATTACGTGGCGTTACGCCACTGGCGGATGGATACATTTTTCCGTTCGGCATTCAAATGATGATGTCCTCACTCATAGCCCACAGGGCCACAGGAACTCAGCAACTTCTTAAGAACTTCTTAAAAACTTCTTAACTACCTATCTTAACTAATGATGGTCACGAAGTTGTTTTTAACAAACCTGAAATTCTTCTCTCGATAGCCTGATGTGACAATTCCCTTGCCATAGCTTTGAATTTCTCCTTCGTTTGAATTTCTTTGTGTTTGTAAAAAGGCATTAAGTATTTCACGATGAGTGAGGCCATTTCCGCTTTTTTTAGCTGCGTACTGTCTGCTGGAACCATTTCGCTGGACTTGGGATTAGGGTGCTTCTTAGGATTAAGATCTGTGGTCGAACGATGATGATGAGGCGGGGCATGGTCAATACCATGACCATAGTCCACTACTTTCTTGAGGTGTTCACTCTTATTGAATTTATCTAATTCAGTTTTAGATTTGGCGTCGGTAGCGGGATCTGAACGGTTCTTAGTTGGACCAGATTTGTACGGAGAAGTGAGACTGCCCGAACTAGATGATTTCTCTCCTTTCTTGGGTGTTGATAAACGTCTAGTCCTTTCGGAATGCGGCTCAGTCGATTTTAATTTGTCAGGTACGAACGTCTCCATAATGTCTGAAGATTTCAGCCTTTTTGCTTCTGATTCATGTTCTGCCATGTGACAGTAGTCCACTACCTTAGAAAACTGTGGCGAAATAGTTCTGTTTTGAGAGCTGTCTAAAGACTTTTCAGATTTGCTTCCACTGTATCGGCGTCGTTCTCGCGATGGTGGTTCTCCATCAGTACCAGTACTGTGGCGGCCAATTGGGACAAAGGCCTTATCCATATGTATAGCCGTATCTAAAACTCTGGATCCAAGTGATTTTTCTTTTCCGTAAGTATCTGGCGCATTTCCGGAATGGTAAACAGTCTCAGTTGGTCTTTGAATTCTTGTAGAACCGATTGATCTAGGATCACCAAAGCCTGGAAGTGTATCACCTTCTTTATATTTAGAAGGAACTGTAATATCCTTTACACTAAACTGCTTGCCAATGAAATACTCTGACTTCTCTAGACCATTATTCTTGTGTCGAGCAGAATTAGCAGGAGCACCAGCAGATAGTTTAAAGTCACTCCCACTCGAACTTGAACTATTGCTGCTATGTCTAACAACCGGTGATGTTTCACCAAAGAGAGTCTCAATAAATTCTTTTGAAGAACTTTTCCTCTGCAATCGTCTGGACCCGCTCGAATTCGAAATACTAAGATCGAAACTGGTCCGTTCGTTCGAGCTCAAATGGGGCAAGTTCTTGAAGTCCTTCTGCTGTGGACTGTGTACGCTTGCCTTGGGGTCACTTTTTATCTTCTTGCCATGGGGAGAATTGTGAATAAATGATGTTTTTGATTTTTCAGTGTTTGGACTTGGACTGAGTCGCGCCCGCTTCCGCATGTTTTCAGCTGATATTGGACTGACCTTAGTTTCAATTTCCAGGTCCTCTTCCATTAATTCACCGTCCTCAAGGTCTTCACTAATTTCTAAAGGCTTGTTGTGATCACTAACCGCAGGTTCGGTGTCACTATCATGACGTGCAGGACTCGATGAATTCTTCACAACTGTTAAGGGGGGTTCAATTTTCTCAGCAACAGCAACAGTAGGCACATCAAAATCACTTAAGGTTGTAGCATCTGAGGCATAGTCCTCACCTGTATTTAATATTTTCGGTTCGGTTTCAGTTTCGCTTCGCCCATCCTCCTGTTTCGACAAATTTTCTTCATCCTCCTGCTTCAACAAATTTTCTTCATCCTCCTGCTTCGACAAATCATTTTTTTCTTCATCCTCCTGCATCGACAAATCATGTTTTTCTTCATCCTCCTGCTTCGACAAATCAATTTTTTCTTTATCCTCCTGCTTCGACAAATCATTTTTTCCTTCATCCTCCTTTGTTGTACTACTATTTTCATCTTCTGTGGCGGAGTCTAAAACAACGACAGAGTCATTTTGATTTTCTAAATTGACATCGTTCGACGACAAGGAAGAACTTGATCCATCAATTTTTCCCTTTTTAAAAAATTCAGACAAAGTTTGTTGCCTTGACGGAGAGTTACGGCGTTTAAACGCGTGTGTAGGCTTCTTTGACCTTGACGCACTTGGCTTCGGACTTACACAGGATGCTTTCTCACTGATAGTAACACGGTCAACTGTTTCTGAATGTGGTATAGGTGGTAGTGGGGCTGGCTGATCAAAATCTCCAGTTGCCATCTCTTGGTCAAAGTCGTCCAGTTCCATATCGTTGAAAGATGATTTAGAAAGTGTTGATGCCAATTTAAACATTGGGGTACGCTCGTAAGTTTTAAGGGCACTAGTAAGCACCGTGTTTTCAGTATCTCTTCTGACTTCGGCAGTCTAGAATACATTAAGGAGGCAAGTTGGTCAAAATGTGTTAATTCAAAGATATAGAAGCAAACCGACTAGTAACGAATTAATCAATCTGTCCAATGTGTTGTTTACTAACCATACTATGGTACATATATTTATATATAATTACAAATACAAAACATAACTACCTTGAGTGCAATGCCCCGCCGATATAATGTGACTACTTTATTGGCAGAAAATATTGCGTACTCCAGATCAACAGCACATTGTAAGAAATCCGATTTTTGAAAATCCAACGGTACATCCTCCGAATTACCTGAGTGATTTTTCTCCAACGCTTCGATGAGTGTACTTAAGTAGGATTCTCGTAAGCCTATCATCAAATAAATTCAATTCAATCATTTTAATCTTTACATATTTAGTGTTTAATATTATCATCCCTTTTAGTTTCTTACCGATAGACAACCCCGAGATTTTTGTTGACGTTGCATCAGCTGCTCGAACACGGCAATCTTTAGCAAATGTCTTCTCCATCAGCTGAGATGCTGAGATAATTCCACCCTTGTTCTCGGATTTATTTCGCAACGCAAATTGTTTCTGGATCAATGAGGAGAGTTCACTTTTGGCTTTCTTCTCGAATGAGTTGTCCTCTCCTGTAGATTTTTGTAATGTAAATATGTAAATAGGTTTCC
>JAQGCB010000787.1:0-18451 GCA_034698835.1 Protaphorura tricampata | reverse complement strand
GGTACCCCACTTTGGCGCTTACATTGACATCTAGAGTAATAGAATCACAACTCGGACTGGGACTCCGCCCCTTAAATTTTCAATTTCAATACTTCCGTTATTCTTAAAATCCAGCGTAGACAAATCAACACAATAAATTGTCAGATTTTCTCTTTCGGGAAGACCATTCAATCAAAAGCTGATGAGCTGATATGACTGAAACATTTCGGGAAAATTATTGTTTGCAATCTATATTTTATGCAGATAACGAGATCAATTGGTCGTATCCGATATCCGTGCAATATCCACTAGGTATGCCATTAAATAATTGGACCCTACGACTGAGATAAACGAGACCGGGTATTCATAATAATTTATTCAATGCCTCATATGTTAGAACTGGTCCGACTGAAATGATACTTCCGATAAGAAATGCCGGACATTAAGCTATTTCTGGCCTTCTCCATTTGGATAACTCGGGCATATAATAAACTACACTGAAATAAATTACGTTGAATGACAAGTCCACTACAAAATTTTCAATACAAACTACGACGGCAATTCTTCAGACATTTCTCCGCTCAAGCATTTGCTCGTTCGTTCGTGCCCTTGCATTTACCTACTATTTAGTGAGTCGTTAAAATCAACCTACCTGCACGGATAAATGCAGTAAAATCTTATAGCCTTAGCCTTACTTTACTTTTCAAACTGATTTCCATAACCTCGTGTTCCAATGCAGCAGTACAGTGTCAGAACTGTACCAACTCTTTTCCTTTTATGACCCATTAAAATTCCAATAAACCCTTCAAGTCAAATAAACTATACCTGGTGCACACCACACGTATACGTAGTGCAGCACACGGCGAGGCGACCGTGCAGCGGTCTTCTTTCCTTAATGAATGGGACGGAATAATAGAATAGAATTTAGTTTAACTTACTTGGACCAACTAAACTACTAAAAGCTTTTGCCGCCAAAGCTACGCTACGTATGTCCCAGTCAAGAGGTCAAATGCCTTCACGTTTTGGTCAAATAACCCTAGACGGGCCGAACCTTCAAAGTTCAAAGTTCAAATGTATGCTCGTATTTCTAAGTTTTTATCTTCCTCCAAAAACTTAAAAAATCACCGAATTGCTCAGCCCTTGTCTTACATCCGAATAGACACACTTGTAACTGTAACGCACCTGTAAAGCTTTGTGCTTACATGGAAATTCAGAAATGGAACCTTCAATAACTTAACTTATAACTTATCATCAATTCGTTCTTTAGACGAAAGTGCCATTCCACAATTTAGCAGCTTTCTGTGTGTAATTTTGCCAAAAAGATGTTGACTAATTGAGCTAGGTCTCCGCAACATGTACATGAATACTACCTTGCATGGTATCTTGCAATTATTAAGCTTTTTAAAAGATTTACAATAATTACTCACTCGTTGTTTGTTCCTCCTTCTGTATTGATTTCCATATTTTAAAAAGAAAGTCAAAAGTGGGACAATCATTCCTTGTCTTTGGACTTTACATGGTCTATTACATTGGCTTTAGCCAAAACTAACAAAAAGAGTACAATAATTTGGCATTTTATTTTTTATTTTACGACTCTGAGCTCGCTTGAACACATTAATTGGTTTCTTCAACCCAACCAAGGTGTACCACACAGCAATCCCAGATTACTATGGCTTATGGCACCTGTCAAATTAGCATTCTCTCCCACAAAATTCTTCAATTCTCAAACCATAGAAGGTAAACCAATAAATTAAAACACTTATTAAAGTCAACTATGGTGCGGCATTTAACGCAAGAAGCAGTAACAAACAATAAGGAAGATACCATGTTTTATGTGTCTCCTCTCTCCTGTTCTGTTTTCTCAACTACAATTTAGTTCTTGACAAGAAAACAAGACACAAATTCTGAATGAAATCCACGTGGTGGAATTTTTGTACAACCAGTTGTTGTAACACATAAAAGCACACTTGGGTGCCTAACCGACACAAAATTCTTTACCCAAAAAACCATGAGTGGCCCAACTGTGACAGCTTAATTGAATTGAGGAAACAAGAAAACAAATTATAAAACAAAGATCTAGTTGACTTTTAAACAACTTTTTCTTAATTTCTAAACAAAAATTCTTGAGAATGGGAAATCAAAATGTCTCAATTCTTTATTCCAGCTAATTATTCTTGGAATTTCATGAATAAAATTAGTGAAACAAATCACCCAAAAGATGGTTCAATTTCATCTAATTTCCTGGCTACTAGGTATGGGATTTCCCAAGTAAACTATTTGTTTAATCCAACGCTCTAATTATTTAAATCTGTTTCACTAAAACAAAAGTACTTCAGTGAAACAGACTTTCATTTCTGCAATACTCGGCAACAATTTCGTTTCATTGAACAAAGAATTGGAACCGAATTTCGAATTGAATATTGGTGTAAATTATACTTATTAGTGTACCAATCGGACACATGGATAATGAAAATGGATTGCTTTATTTGGCTATGGCAGGACAAAAAAAACTGTTCAACGTTACACATTTTTCAGGCAAATAATATTTTTGGGAGGATTTGGTCTTTCCGCTTCCGGTTTCTGAAGTCTGGAATAAAAAATCTCTTGTGCGGGATAAAAAATATGCAAAATACGAGACCTTTGTTAAACAAAATTAAAACCGTAGTAAACCACTACGGTGTTTGACAGATGAAAACTAGAGCTCATGCATTCCATTCATACACCGTTAAGTTAAACCGACCAACAACAACCTGCTCATGTGCATGTTCATTTTGCTTTCTTTTTTTCTTTACCGCTGGCAGTTCTCTCAGCTACTGTGCTCGTATTAACGATTTACAAAGCCGTTGACATTATTGCCAAATGAAAATTATCAATTAGAGCAAACGCACACGCTACGCTGAACTTACGTACTTGTCATACACTTGCGTACACTCAAAGATATAAAAGCTTAAGTTACTACCATTCATTCATTTCATTTCAAATGCGAACCTATAACCATTCAAACTAATTAAGTCGAGACGAGGCATAATTATTCAAAAGAGATTTTGCTCTACGAGTCTTCTTCCTACCAGTTCAATTTTGACAAGTTGCTTGCGGGAAAATAATTTATACCAACTTTTACAAAAGTATTAGCCCAATGGTTATTCCATTTCTTTAGGAATGTGAGAGAGTAAAAACAATGCCGGCTGTAATCAGTTCACTATTAGCATATCGCTGGAATCCATCTCTCATCACACGTCCAATATATGTCTAGTGGATTCGAATTTACTGATGGGGTCGTCGGTGAATCACAATTCGGCAGACTCAACCCATCTGTCAGCGGTCATGTCGTCATGTTCATCATAAAATTTTATTCGTGTTCAAATTAAATACATAGGTAAAATTTCACTGTACTTCTAGTAGTACCATTTTCATAGATCATCACATTAAACAATAAATGGTATGGTCACTGGTCAGAATGGCTTGAAAGAGAAAGTTCATGTACACACTTCATAGCAGTTGCAGAATTTTTATTTTGCTTACGTATTTTATTTTAAAAACCGGACAAAAAATTTCCAGAGAAAATAGAAGGGGGTGAATACCAAATTATTCATGCTTAGAGCATTCAGGAGGAGAGTCGTGACGTATTTTCCGGAATGCAGCAGTAAATGAAAATGTTGATACCAAATCAATTCAACGGAAGCCATGTGGGCAGCTTTTAATGAATACACTCATATCCTAGCCTCAGCCGAACCTATATTTTAATCACCAATTTCAATATCAACAAAGAATTACATACATATCATTGATAACAACTTTCAATCGTCGTTCTTTAAAAAACCTTTTCCTTATTAAACCAGACAGGTACTCACTCAATTGAGAGAGAAAGGAGGAAAAAATGCAAATTAAAACTGAAAATTCAACAAGTCTATTATTGAAACGAGCCAACCTGTAAGCCTTACATTCTATTTCTGTAAACATTGGCCTAACCTAATCCGATAAACAATCAGTGACCCAGAGGCAAATCATTTCGCCAACTGTCTACATTGTCAATTCATTAGTTCGTAGACAATGAAACTTAACTTTTACTAACATATGTGACTGATGGTCGTGATCAACCTTAACTCATATGAAAGTGACCTCTTCCCCATTCAATCATTTGTCTGTATATACTTCTATACTTTTTTCCCTGTTCAGGAAATATCAGTCAATTACGCACTTTCTTAATTAATTTTTGGCTTAATGAATTAACACTCCAATCTCATTTCACGCAATCACAATTAGAGAATTCAACACCTTAAAGTCTCAAGTCGTCAGTCTATTTCCTTTTTTAAAAAAATAAGCATGCTGAATTGCAATTGCAAGTAAGTGAAACATTGTACGGACTATTTTCCAGTCAAATTCGAACGGTCATACTTTATAGTGTCCTCTTTAACAATGGCGACACTGTAATTACGATGTATGAACCTATTGTTGTTCAATCCATATTATTCTATTATTACAATTGCTTAGGTCAGTTCCTAAATCCTCAGTCACGTTATGTATATTTGCTAACGCACCTACTGTACTAGTTCAATAAAACTGATAAAAAAAACACAATTCATACAAGAATGTAACATTGTTTCCAAGTCAAAGCAGCGCCGCACGAAATGTATTAACCACGGCTTCGGCGGCTCCAGGCTAACAATGATCTCTTTGTTCTTTCTCACCATTAAGACAAGTCTATCTAATCCGATCCTCGTTTCCTTTTGATCCATTCTTTAAAGTTTTTGAACAAGTAATCTTATGCTTGTCTTACCCAAACAAAAAATCAGGAAACGAAGGAATGACAATGTCAACAACATAACATAACTTATTTTACTCATCACTTCACTTTGATAAAATCATGACTTCATTTACCGCAGCAAAGCGTAAGCATAATATGCCTCGAGTCATTTCTACCCTCGACGACCACATTTTTTCCACAAACAACCATGGAGATTAATGAACTCAGAAAACTTTAATTCATTAATCAATCATTCATGAATCGTCTTCTTTGTCCAATTTACTTCCTAACCTTTACATGACTAACAGACTCAGGACCGGTAAAGTACTCGCAAAACTCATGCATACCAATATTATTTTTTTGGACATTGGTAGTGGCTAAAGCACAAAAGTCCCAACCAAGAATAAGCAAACAATACAGGCGCGCGGACAATGAATTACTGTAACCGCATTTTGGACTCTATAAACAAAACATTTTCAACAAAGGTTTGCCTTGCTCAGGGAGACAAACAAAAATTCACATCACAGCACAGCACATCCCATCATGTCAAGTTCGCACAGTAAAAATCAACAATAAAAACGAATGAATGAATGAAGAATTGGACTGCCCGAGTCCTGCCTTCTCTTCTCTCCTATCCTGTCCCGCATCCCACGATCTTCGTTCGTCATTTTTTATTTCTCCCACTTTTAGTGTGTCTCTGTCTGTCATAAAAGACACGACAAGTGTGATAATGAGAAATTCCATTGTGAAGGTGACTCATGAATTTGAATTTGAATTTGTTGGAGCGATGAATAGAACACAGACTAAAGGACCATATGTCATCAAAGTCACATCATGACGACGCATTAGGATATTTTTAATAATACGGCAAGGCAATGCAGTTACTAAAATAGCGTTTTCTAACCACCAACAATACCCGGGCCCTCACAAGAATAACAAGGGGATAAGATTGATGGAAAGAACAATGCCAGAGTATTCAACGCATGTTTTTGATGGTGAGGCTGAGAAGACTCGACAATCATTTCATGACTCGTCCGTCAGTCAGTCAAATAAAAATACGCTAACGCCACACACACACATAACAAAGGTTATTAGAATAAATCAAGTATAAGAATCGAAACGGAACATACCTTTTTGAGTGGAGGTCTGGACCTGATGAAGTCAAGAATCACTGTAAAGAATAAGATATGTATTCAGGAAATTGGTTTGGTGGTAACAGTGTTTTTAGGAGAGGTAGTATGGGGTGTTCTGTTATTGCGAATTTCGATGCCAGTTTGCGATGTTCTGTCGATAGTGGCTCTCTGAATCCCGTTTTATAATGTATTTTTTTGACTAATATGTTGTAAAGAATAATCCCGGCCGTTTTCTTGAATTTTTTTTTCAGCATGCCCAAAACTTTGTAAATTTTTTTTATGCGCATTGCGGCAATCCTGTTTTCTTCAAACGATCCATCAAGAAATTTATAATTTAGTCGGTGACATACTGCTCCTTCTCCATTAGGTCAACTAATTCAGTACCACCATTCTTTTTAACCGAAGGACATGTATGACCTATAGAAGTTGAAAAGCATACACGAATAACTCTCCTCTAACTTCGAAATTCTTTGATTTCATTTTAATGAAACACTAACTGGACTTACTGTGAGACACAACAAACCAAACTGGACGAAATTCGAGTATAGAACCGTTTAAATTCAGACCACATCACCATGTCTAAATCTCTACTACAGTTTTGTTCTGGATTTCCTGGATTTGAATTAAACGAGTTTTTCCAAGAACAAGACTGAAAATGAACCCTAATTCAATTCCAGGAAATCCAGAACAAAACTGTACAGAGCGTGTGAAAAGTATGGAAAAGCCAAGGAGGCATATTACCTGCATGAGCATCTTTTTTAATTCTGTGTGGCAGTGACCCATTCTGCATCACTTTTTTTAACTCGAACCTTTTAGCTCGAATATCATCCATCAATATTTCGTAAGGTGTCAATTCATACTCAATCGGTGGACACATTGAGCCAAAATCAACTTTCTTCAATTTTACTCCTTGTCGTAATTGTTGAATCACTTGAACCCATAATCTTGCCTGGAAATTTCAAAAATTAAATAAAAAATATAGTTCAGAAAATTCATTCACTAGAAGGGGGTCATCAATTTTTAAAGCATTTTGGTTGGACTGGTTTGTCCTGTGACGGCATTTGGCATTTTATAATCATGGTGTGCTAAGCTGTCCTCAATATTTTGTCCCTTCTATTTTTAACACGCCGAAACGAAATGAAGAATAGCTTTTTGGCAAAAAAAAATATTCGGCATCTGCCGTACAAATTACTTAAAACTGAGAGAAACAAAACAAGGAAGTCGTGAAACTCGAATTGACAATAACGCCGGCAAATATCCTTCCAAAATGTCAACACATTTCTCCTTCAGTAATAATTTTTCACAATACGCTCCTCGAAATTAAAATTAATTTAGCTGAATGAATAGACCTAAAACATTACATGTCATCATAAATTCTTATTTGGAATGGCTCTCATAAACTCAGGGATGATGGAACGCAAGAAAATGCGCATCACCCACTCTAAATTAGAGCATTAGCTAGCTGCCTTCTAAAGTAGCCAAAGAAATCCCATTTGCAGCAGTAGTACATCAGACTTTAAGTTTAAAAATCTGCAAAAAAACTCTTAGGGCATTAAACCGATTAATCAGCTTTAACTGTGCGTAATTATTATTTTCATCCACCTCGTCATTTCACACGCATATATATGCACTCGCACTGCACAACTTATTTGAAGCTCCGCAATGTGTCTACTTAACCAAGCTAAGCTTATACCTAATTTGACAAGGCTCTCTCCTTAAGTAATGTTTTATAATTACGTTTTTGACGAATTGATTTTTTTTTCTTACAAAAAGTAGCATTCATGCATCTCATCGAATACAAGCGTTCCTAGTATTACGTGTACCATTATACATATACAACTTCCACTGAATTGACACGTGCAGCACTGCACTGTTCAAAAAAACTAAAGGGTTTCTTAGTCCCTTTCGCCCATTAAATAATAACAATGAGGCTTTTACACAGGAATCCATTCCATTTTTTTTAGAGTCCCGACTTTTCCTTTCCTTTCCTTATTGAGCTTGATGAATGAGTGGAGGACGGGAGATAAAGAGAAATTAACGCATGGTGCGTTCCATCCATTTATTAAACTTTCGTTCGTCCCCTTAGTTCCTTGATAGACTATTTATCAAAATATCCCATCCAAGAGTTTCGGTGCCTTCAACTTTTCTCTTATGACCATTAAAGTCCCTCCTTCAATCCTTCCTTTTCCCTTAACTGGTCATCTCATCAATTAAAAATGTAAACTAGATACGATGGATCGGCGGCGGGTGTGTTTTAGAATTAAACTCAAGGCGAGTTGAAATCAAATTAATCAAAAAAAATTAATGATTTGAATTTTATATATCAAATTAAATTGGAGAGTCAAGTTGTCTGCATGGTCTGTTCCGTGCGCCGAGTCCTCCCCCCCCCCTCCCTGATTAAAAACGACAAATACAGGTGTGAGAAAACTCGTTGAATCCGTTCTAATCTGTTCACTCCTTTTTTTTTATTATTTGACCTCCCGCAGGTTTTCACCCAATTAATAACTTGAATATCCAGAATCCCCTTGTTCCATCCAAAACAAAAACCCGTTTCGTTTTCAGTCTCACAGTATCATTCTACGTTGGACTTTGCAAATGTTCATATTGGAATTTATACATGAGATTAATCTCAAGTTTCATTAATCTAATTAACACTAATTGCAAAAAACCATGCAGTAAAATTTATTAAAAACCTGTTGTGCCTGTACTATAAGCACGCAAATCAACACTTACATTACCCCCTACAGGTCAAGAATTTCATACGGGTGCGAAGATACATAATAATACGGGGTGTATCAAAATTATGCTTACGATCTCGAATGCACATTGATTCGGAATGTTCGATTCTTTCGCCAATTGATTTCTAACTATTTTTTTTATCTAGATTGATTTCGAAGTTATATTTCCTACATTCAAAGTCTAAGCCGGAGTTGCACATTTAAGCAACTGGGTTGCAACATTATTATTACAGATGCTTATTACCAGTAAATTCTTTCTATTTATAATTTTCTATGAAGCTTACCCAATCAGTGAAGTTGAGTTTGTTTAGCTCAGGCTCAGGTTCTCTTTGACTACTTAAATGATTGCCACCTTTGTATGGACCACCAAAGGATGCCGAGGTTCGCATTTGATGAGTTCCTTCAGATACTTTTTTTAGGAATGTAGAGAGCTCTAATGCTTCAGCCACCAGAGCTCGACACACGGCTTTGTAATGTAAATCCGCCGTTGCTGTAGACCCAACATTTCCAGAGGAACCAAGTCTCATTGTACACACCTGTAAATGGAAACCAAGAGCCCAAAGAGTTAGCATACAACAAAAAATTATACAACACCCAACAATAAATAATCAATCAAATTCAAATCAAGTCTGTCTCTGTTCTGTTGTGGCTGAATGGAGGATGGATGAACACAATAATACCTGTACATTGCTATAAAAAAACATCAACAAAAAGAAAATACCTGGGGTAATTCTATGTAGTAATTGCGGAATGTAGTTGCAATCTAAAACTAGGATGCAATCATTTCTCTTCCTAATTCGTAGCAACGAATACCATAGTCTCGTCAGACTCTATCATTTCGAGCAATAACAATAACAATGAAAGTGAATCTGCAAATAATTACATCTTCCTTCCACAATAATTCCATACCTACTCTTCAAATCTTCAAAAAGATTGCATTATGTTAGCAATCCAATCTTACATCTCTATCTGTCGATTCAAATCATAATCCAATCCTAGTAATTCTCTTCTCAAAATGTCATGTTTAATGATTCCACACAGCAAGAGACTTAGAAATCAGGTTAATTTCTGCCTACGCTGTAGACATCGACGTCGAGAGAGAACACTTTTATTTTTCTTGTAGTCTTTAGTTTTTCCAAGTTTTAAATCTATTATGCAAACAAAATAAGTAAATATTATACTCTACGCAATTATTATCCGCTTGAGCCACCCACACCCTACTATTACCCACGTTTTAACGAAAGGCCTTGACCTCAACCTTGACAGGAAAAACTCATGCGCGGTATGGCCCGTATCTTGCTCGAGATCTCTGTAGCCTTGTCTTTAAAATTAAAATTAAATGAATTATTTTGAAAACGATTCCATATCACATTTTCCTGAGGAAGAATTGGCCTGAATTCTCCAATACTCTAAATAATAAAAATTACACCTAATTTCTACACATTTAATTTTAATCCGCAACGACCATGTCACTCACGATCAAGAATGTTTGTAGGCGTGACGATCATCACAATACATGATTGGAAAAATTCACACTTAATTTTCTGATGGCTCATCGAACTTTCTCCGTCAATTTTTAACAACTTTAGATAAGTAGAGCTCGGTCCTCCGACTACAATGCGCAATGCAAAAGCAGTGCGAGGAACTTAATATCATATTCTTATTTGAGATTCCATTTCAAAACATCTTGCATACCTGCGTCAACGTGTGGGTGCCTTTAATAGATGATTACCATGCACTATTAGAAAGTATAAAAAATATTGGCTCACTCCTCAACAAAAAGACTAAATTACTTCCATGAAGGGTATAATTAAACGAAGACTGCCAATTATTCCTTTCATCTAGGATCGTCCATGGTTGCTTATCCATGTTCGCGCCCATTAAAAGAGGAATAGAAAATATTTTTAGTTTAATAAAAAAAGTAAGTCGAATTGTGCAAGCAGTAATATACTAATACTATGCAAAAGTTACGGAATATTCCACACAGTCAAAATTTTGTAAGATTCATTCTTGAACATGTGTAACCTATGTTCAGTTCACGAATTGGCAAATGCAGATTTTGAATTCATTTTCAGATTTTGGACAGTCTTGCGTGTGTCTACCAGAATTTTGGAATCTTAAAAAGCTTGCCTTTACTTAATTCATGGTATCGAATCGACAAGGAAACGATCAAACTACTCCCTAGTCCATACTCTGATTAAACCTTGTTATTATAAAGAATCATCATTGCCTATTGCCTACAGGCATTCAGATCACTAATAATACAATGTTGAACAAATGATGCCCTACTTCTATCAAAAAAATCACTCGCCATCCTTATTATTATGACTGGACATCCATTTCTATCACATCCACCGATCCATCAACTTGGTCCTGTCTATCGCTATCATTATTTGCTACTCCTTTTTCAGTTCAGCTTCCCAAACCAACAATCAACCTCATCTCTTCGTCCCTCAAATGAAAATGAAATTGGAAGGTGAAAAAAAAGTAATTTTAATGATACAACCCCATCCGTCCCGTCCATTTAATGTACACAAGTATCTTTACGAGGTATATTCTTGAGAAGTTCGGCTGAAATTAATCATGTTCCAAATAGTGAAGTTGTGCAAATATTAGCAGAATGTGAGTCATTTTTTGCACGCAATCTTTGGTTGTCCGATATAATATAAAAAAAACATTAGAACTGGTTATTTCCAAAAACTATTTTTCTTGGAAAGAAGCTAGAACGTTAGATTGTCATCCAAATCTCAACCTGACTTAACCATCACCTCAAGTATTTACCTTGTTTGATAGTTAACTAGCTGCCCGCAACGAAAACAACGAGATTTCGTTACACTCACGCATTGCATGTAATGTGCATTCGTTTACATCTTTCCTGTCTTTATCTGCACGGCAACTGTCCGTCTACCTGTCCATTATATTAATTTGAGTTCTTCTAGGTAGTCACTGAATGGAGAAAATAACCAAGTTATGTCCATCACAATTTCTCAGAATTATTTCCTCCTTTTGAACCCATTACCCACTCAAACTCTATCCTTTCAATTGCATATTTTATGAAAGATGGAATCACGTCAATTGTACTCAACGGTTCGACTAAAAAACTAATAGTCTAAACCTACATTCCATAACGTTTCTATAATTGTATGAACATGCTCACTCTCAACAAATTTTTTCAAGGAATACATTTGAGTTACACATAAAAATTACAATTCTATCAGTATGAGCCAACAAATGAAAATTATCAAAGTCATTTTTATATATAAGTAGGATTAAATACACACATCACACAGCAAGGTATTAAAAATATTTTGTGTAAAATTATTATGAATCATAAAGCATGAGTTCATTAATGATTAAAACTATGAAACAAAAATCCCAAATTATCAACGAAATAGCCACGACTGTACTCAATATGAAAAATCTGAGTGTTCGCAGAATAATGATTATATTAGAAATCTAATCAATAATACTAATTAAACATGAGATAAAGCCCTAAAGGTTCTACGTTAATTAATACATATGCGCTATATTAAATAGGAGCACCTCGTGATATAGCCCCGCAGTGAATCATTTAAAAAAAAAGTTTGCATACCAATTTTTACCAAAATAATCTCATCTATCTACAAAAATAATAAGAATATGTACAAAATAATTTCGTTGTAAAATTCTATCACAGTTCAAGGTGAAGGCATCCTGGGAAAATCAACCTTCACCCGGACCTTCACAATAAATTTCTTTCTAGGAACGAAATTACAGGTACCGAAAGATACATTCAATGGAACTTCTTGTTTTTCGCGTGTTTGCAACGGTTGAAGAGTTTCAGATATACAATTTGTGGTTTCAAAACCAGGAATCGGCAAACAGAAGTTATGTCAAATGACATGTTTGATGGCGTCTATCGGCAGATTACGTAACAGAAATTTGCAAAAATGATTTCTGGATTGCGTGCGGCATGGTGGGCGGAATGATAGGTTTTTGTGCTGTTTACCTTCCAAGTTCCAAGGACTTCCGACATTCTTAACCAGCTTATAGATACAAGAAATTCTTTTGCAGACATTACGGCTAAACTGTTAACCGTGTTATCATCGAAATGAAAAATTATTGCTAAACTAGAAAAGATAACTATTTATATTTAGAATCCACGTTAAGATAGTAAATACTTTGTGTTTTCAAGTTAGAACAATCGATTTACATACTTGTTATGTTTGAATGCTTTGAAATAACGCGTTAATAAAGAAAACTAAATCTAACTCGAAACCTCAATACCCCAAAGAGCGTCATCCAAATAGTACGCTTGAAAGAGCAATGAAGGTTACTTACATTTACAATGTCATGTCATGGATGACATGAAAAAGAAAGCCAGTTTAACATTATTTACTGAAATAGAGAAATACTCCTAAAATCTTAACAAAAGGATTGACAATCTTCAAACAAATTAGTTTCTATTTTACACAATGCAAACACCCTGAACCAATGACAATAGGAGGAAAAGGAGTTCATCTCTTCTCTTCTACTCTGAGTCACGTGCTGTCCACCTCATTAAACATCAAGGTGGACCGGATAAATAAATTCGACCTTAAGATCTTAACATTTTAATCTTCGTGGCATGACTTCCCTAATTCCCACTCCCAGCAGGGAATCTCAGAGTACAAGATCTTTCCGTCGTTAAAAATTGGAGCAGTTTATTCATGGGATCAAAACTTCATAAACTAATACGTATGCACACCCTCAATATCATATTTCAAGTAAAAAATCTAAGACCTAATTCGTAATATTTACTCCAACCTGTATAGTATACTCAGGCAAGTTCATGATCAGCATGAGCTCACGGCGATCAATTGATCCAATTTCTTTTAAATACCAAATTTTTAGAGTACAAACTATAAACAAGTAAGTCAAAACAGTTTACAGAATAAGTCTTAGTCTTAATATGGTAATTTTCTGTTTAATGCGTACAATGTCTATTTAATCATGAACACTAATCTTCACACGGCAAAATCATTGCGTACGGTGAAAGTACAACAATTTCCGAAAATAAAATTATTGTTGAAAAGTGTGAGTTGAGTTGGACATTACTTTGGGTATTGCAACTTATCGTTCCGCAGAATAGAATCTAAACTCATTTGAACTGAACCAGGAGAACAACGAGGTATGACATGACTGCAAAGTCAACCGGCTGAAACGAGCACTTTTTAATTAAAATTTCGAGAATATTACAAAAGTGTATTGCTCTGAGAATGAGCAAATCAGAATAAAAAAAATAGTTAAAATTACTGATGAATACAGTCTTCACCAGTAATTACAAAATTTATAACACATTATAGTACTCTTTGCTGGAAGCTGTCAGTCAATAATGAACAATCTAATACCAAATAATCTGAATGCATCAACGCTTCAACGTTTCATTGCAATGCATTTAACTTCCAACTACATTTTTCAGGGGCTTTGGAGTTGTTTAACCTTGACAACAAACAACAAGAAGCGGACTTCTCTATCAGTCCCTCCTCCTATACCTGCAAAACATGTATTCAAATATAAAATTTAAAAAAAAAACTAGTTTCGATTATGTCGACTGATTTACTTTTCATTCCATTCTCATCTCATCCTATATATCCCAACTGGTCAACAGTCGAACTATTTATTAACAACAAATTGTGTTGTGTAGTTATGTATGTAATGTACGTAAGGTACTAATTTCCTGTAGCCTCCAATTTCCTTGCAAATAAAATAAATTACAATAATGGACTGCCTGAGAGAAGGGATTGCCGTGCAGATCAATTTGATTACGCAAATTTACAACAATAGTCAGGGCACGCATGTCCACTCTCAGAACTAGAATAGAATAGATAATCTAAATTTTATTGAGGGCCTCACTCAACCGCCCACATGAACATAATTTAGATTTCCTATGTAGACAAATTACTTGAGCACGAACAAATAAAAATAATGACTATTTTATTCGCTAATAGAAATAACACCAATATTAGTGTTAAGTATAAGGACGTATTGCTGATTATTTGATTATTACAGCATGTTTATTTATATTCTACAAGTATAAGACCTCATTAGAGTTGTTGAAGGGGCATTCAACAGGGCCTTTCCGAGATAAGGGTAATATTCATTCCCTTAAATAAAATTCATCAACGTTGTAATGGAAATTGTACTTGCTACCTGGCTATATATGTTAGTGGTTCGAAGGTTCGAATCCCAAATGACGAAGATTCATCAAATGAAAATCAGATAAAAAAGTGTGAAACAAGCCTCATAAGTCAATATAGTCCATCAGCTCACAATTCTAGTGAAAGTTGGGCGAAAACACTCCTCGAACTCTTTCCGCTTGAGATATTATTAATAGCTCTACCTACCTGTAAGTTCTCAAGCTCGTTAGATATTACTTCACTCCAAAAGTCCTGCCAGATATTACATTTCTTTTCACCATTACGTAATCATAGCAATCAAATCTGCACTCAATGAGCACAAGCAGTAAGCACTTTATATATATTTAAGTCAGTTGGAATGAAAGAAAGCCTTTATTTACACTCTCCGCCCTCTCTCTCTCTCTTTATTTGCTCTCTTTGCTTTCAATCAAGGAATCCACTTCCTTGTAATAGTGCGATATATTTATGTAGCTCTTCTAATCTGATTTGTACATTTACGTTCTCTCAGTTTACTTTTCCAAGCTCGGATGTACTTGATTAACAAATTATTTTAAGGGGTTTTCCTATCACAAAGTTACAGAGAATGGGTTTTAGGCACTTGGCTTGATTGTGGAAGAAAAGTTGCACAAAATTAAATAAAAAAAGTTTGTTAGAAAAGTACAAACCAATTAAAACTTGTGAGCCTTAAAAGTAACCCTTTAATGTGATTTTGCCATATACTACTTTTTTTACTTTTGGATCGACGGATACAAAACCTACGATTTTGTGTTCCTTGTATGAGCATTTCCAACAACTGTACATGGTATTCGGTTATATCTAGGCAAGTGGGTCTGGGCTAGTCAAATCCTGGCAATAAAACATGGGCCGAACTTTTAAATAAATTGATGCTATAAAGAGTTGTGTGTCTCAAATTACAGTAAAAAACAACAGCCTCGAAAACTTCAGCGTTTGCTGCCAAAAAATGTGCGGCAAAAAAGTGGGCATTTGGTAATAACATAGACAGGTCAAGTGCAGCCGGACAATACAATATAATAAATCTGTTCACAAAATAACCATGGATATTCTGTCTAGACTATTTGCTGTATGTATGTCCAAGCACAAATGCAACTTTGGGCGAAATTGATTTCCAGATGACTACTCTAGCTGAAATTTTACTGCCTGGAGGCATGGTTTGGCACGACAATAGCGTGCAAAGCTCGATCATTCTTGTTGAAATCACGCACGCAATTTTAAACGTTTTACGTAGTAGTTTTAGAAGTCAGCTGCAGCTGTTAGGTAAAATGACGTTGTATTTCAAACAATCAACATCTGAGATTCAGGAGTTTTAACATTTCGCTTCAAGAAATAAAATGTCATTCTTTTCACATTTCACATTTCGCATCTGCTTTGTATTCTTCTCTCACATCCGCCTTCCTCCTTTTCTACCAAAATTCGCACGTCAATTGTCTTTTGAGTAATCAAGTTAATCATGCAAAAATAGTCCAACCGACATTTGGAAAGTATAGAAAATAATTTTAAAAGACCAGTAAAAAGACGAACGACAAAACCAATCCACATTTTTTACATTCATTAAACAAATGCTTGGAAAGTACAAAGTACAATTGAATTGTCAAAAAAATTTAATGCACTCGAATTCCCGAAGGTGTAGAAACAAAAAATATCGTGATACCCAATGTTATCTTTTTACGGTAAGCCGTAAATCCATCAACCAATCTCCAATCCAGCCCACATTCTACAAAATACTTCAAAATCAAACTCTCTCACCTCTATAATGCTGTTAAAACTGAACCGAGCTCCATCCTCATCACTTTCACCCGAGTCCCTCTCAATTCCCTTGAAAAATCATAAAAAAAATTATTAGTAAAATTATTAATAAAATATAAGCCAGAAAAAAAGTTTTGAAAATCTGTAAAATCGTTAAACATGTCAAACTCTGTCATAAAAACGATATACAAAATAAACTAAAACAAGATTCTGGTAATTAGTACTAACTTTTGAATGTTAGGATTGATAAGAATGAGTTTTGACACTTACCTCATCATCAGTTTCAGGTCTCTCTGAAGATTCATCTGTAAAATAATAACAAAGAAATCATAAATTATATTTCAATAATCCCACCAATTTCCACCCAAAGCTAATAAAATCATGAAACAATTACATTATGTACCCAAACTCATAAAATTAACTTTCATTTCAATCAACACATTCCGAAAGGCTTTTAATTTTTTTAACAAAACACAAAACTACAAGCATTTTGTTAAATCACGAAAAAACCATAAAATCAGGTCCAAGTAAGATAAGCTGATGATGAAAAACAATAAAATTGCATTAGTGGAATACAGACAAGTGACCACGTGGGAATATTATTTACCAAAAGTCGAGGTCCCGTCCATAACCAATCCATCCCACCAGTTTGTCAAGTGAGGAGTAGCAGCAGTAAATAAAAAATATCCAATCCACGTTAATAAAGCGTTAAACACGCACTAACAAATGTTAAGTCAACAGGGTTTCACGTGTGTATTACAAGTTTCGCTTCACTCTAATATGACATTGGTCTAAGCGCGCTTTGTTCATTTCAGCGCAATAGAGCATTTACTACGCGTGATATCCAGCATTATGACGATGTGACGATACATATTCACGACCTCATGCAATAAGCCTACTATAAGTTCATATCCAACAGGTTAACCACATCAAATCAAAACGGTTGAAGATGCAGTGTGTCTAGTGCTTACTGCACTTGACAGAAAAATATACTAATTACCGAAGAGACAGCATGATTTATTGTCTACTTTTCCCAGTCCAAGAGAAATAACTAAAAAAAACTAGTAATGTCTAAAATGATGTAGTGGAGTAATTCTTTTTGATTCTCCACTTCATTCTTTTCCTAGTCGAGTAAGAGCTAAAAGACACTTCACTTGACCAAAATCTCTCCCCACCATCCTATCCTTCACACATTAAACCGACACGACCGATTCTTTGCCAAAGTTGACTCCTGCTAAACAATCCATGCGTGGCAAAGATTTTTTTTTTGAATTTTTTAAGTAACATGAATAAAAACTACTTTTCAAGACAAGTTCACCCTTGCTCGTAAAATCACTTGTACGGCATAACTTAGCTACTTAAATGTCGAGCCGACTACTTAAAAGTTAAGCTTTCTACTCCTGCGTGCAATGCGAAATCTTCAAATTCCTCCTGTGCAACATTTCTTTGTAATCCAACATTATCAGTCCTCAAACTGCCGGTCTGTGGTAATTTGGCACCATATATTCACATGGAAAAGAAAGATTTTAAAAGTAAAATTATGGCTCGTCGATTTAAACGAGTAGCCAAAGGTGTTCAAATTTGAATGGTGCCATGTTCTCTGAAGTTGAAGTTGAAGTGGAAGTACGTACAATAATCATTCGCCCTTTGTCATCTCAGGAACCGCGTGTAATTCAAGAAGCGAATAAGACCAGTTTAAAATACCCAATTTACATGTCATGAGAATATTTGATTAGAATTATCTTTATTGTTGGGTCATTATAGCATTCCTGAACCGGTAGGGCATACTGTCCAGTGTAGTTTCACCTGTGCCGAGTCCGTCGGGGTCTGACGTCACCAAGTGGAGGGTCCCAATTATATACTCGTCAACACAAATACATCCGATAGAACCAAATTAGCACTACTACGGTACTGCTACTACTGCATAAGTACAGT
>JAQGCB010000786.1:0-18488 GCA_034698835.1 Protaphorura tricampata | reverse complement strand
GATAAATTATTTACACGTAAATCCCCGTGCGCTTGAGTTCTATCCGTTCCCAGAATCCAGATTAGTGCATTTTCTCTCGAATATCCTGAGGTGCGGATAGGACGACTTGAGAAAAGATGTTACTTTTGGAACACTCTGTATATAATATTAAATCGTAAATATATTTGTGGCTCAAAAAATTCGGTGCTGTTTGACTTGTTAAAGGTCGCTATTCGCTACTGCTCCAATGGTTTACCTGCGTGATATTCCTGAAAATTTAAAGCTAGCCGTGCCCACCGTCTTACATATCAATTTGTAACAATAACTTACAGAAAGCTCTCCGGATTTTCCAATTGATCTAATAGTCCCTGATATTCCAGATTCAACAAATTGCCGGTAACAAATATGAACTTAAATTCCCATCTGTCGGCCTTATTCAAGGCAGTCCAGTAAGACAAGGCTGGTAAATAGTTTTGTGAATGGAGGTCTTATTCTGAAAATATATCCCACCCTTGCCCTCCGTATTTTTTTCTGAATATCTTTATCCTTTACCATTTACCTTTTATTATTATTACGTGCTTGCACGCATCCTTTGTGCGTGTCTGTGTTATTTTTTCCTGTTCAAAAATTCACATGGGTGTGTGACTCTGACTATAAAGCCAATAATGAAAAAGGGTTCTTCGGAGACTCGGACTCTAAGGTCGTAGATGCTCAATCTTAAATTCTAATCGAAATTGATCTCTCGCCACAATAAAAAGTAGTTAAGTAAAAAAAATCAGTCCAGGAACCAGGAAAGCAAATGTTCAAAATGCAAAGAGTTCTTTGTAAAATTCAATTCAAATTCAAATTTTTCTTTTGTATTTTGATTTGAATTGGAGTTTCGTAATCATTCAAGCTCATGGGCAGAATCTTTTTAAGTTTTTTAGTCGTGAGAGTAAAATTGACAGGGTGAAATTCTTTAGACGTAATTCTTGAATGGGCTAAGTTGACAAGATGCGAATTAATATGACAGAGGTAACCTGTGCATGATAAATGAACATATTTTCAACTTTGAAGTCCTGAAACCTGTCCTGTGTTATACGACAATATAATATAACTTTGTATCTGTAATCTGTGGTCTATAGTACAGGTGGATTTAATTGAAATACCATTAATCTGATGTCGATATCTGATCTGATAGATAATCTATCAGAAGTAAAACGTTAATACGTTGGTTTCAGATCCGATAGACTGCGACCACATTTCTTCGAATTCATTTTGTGTTTTATCACTAAAGTGAAACGTGTCTGTCGTCTGCGTAGGAAAATCCTACTGGGTGCGTAAGGACATGGAATGTAAAATGTAAAAGGACATGGAGTATGGATAAGGCCTTGCATGCTCGGTTTGGGTCCCCCAGGCTCCCTGTGTATTAACAAGTTCGATACAGTTAGGATTTCGGGATATTTCCTTCAAATCAGTTAGGTTGAAGGGCTACAACATATCAAATTGTCCGACTAACCGCCCCATCCGATCCCCATAAGGCCCGTCCGATGTCCTTTAATGACGGCTTCACAAGTTGCATAGAAATGTTTGAATAATTAATTGTTATTCAATTACTTAAAAATTAATTAGTCAGTGCTAAAGATGTCACTCCTACCACATTTTGTATTCTATAATTCGCAAAGGATAATTCAAATGACAACCACAGGCGATATTAGTTTGGCATTTGTTATTGATGGAATTGCAATATTTCATTCACTCCAAATACGATCAATTGTGCAATTGGGCAATTGAATGGATATAGTGTTAAGAAATACTCTATCAATTTTTGTATAATTGGCCTACTATAAAAAGTTTCTACCTACGAGCACAACAACCCGTGCTGCTGCACATACAGCTTTTCAGTAAAGTATGATTCCAGTTAGTACCATACAGGTAGATACGGTTTCTCGATTTTGATGTCAATTAATTTCCTCGTGAGTAGAGTAGAACCGATTCACTAACAAATTCCCTTGTTGATGATGTGACTTATAATATCCACACTTTTAATTGAAAGTATCAAATTTGTAGGGTATGTTAGTGTGAGACTAATGAGTAAAACTACAGTAGAAGTCTGTTGGGCCTCGAACAATATTTGCAAGGGGAGAAACCACACAACGACACGACAGATCGTGTCAATTTATGTTTTATAGGGATACCTAATTAAATATGTGAATATATGTAGAGCCTGTCCAGAAATGCATTCAGAAATATGTTAGTACCTTCATTGATTTTCCTAAAAATACGTTCTGCAACGTATCAATGTGTGGCACCTCTAATTAACTGAACGTCAGTGTCAGCAAGCCACCGCACCGCGGTCCAATAAATTCTCGGCAATTTCATAACCTGTAATTTGCAAACATAACATAACCAACCGAGGGATTTCCTAATATCCTAAAACAGTTTTTGTCTATACGTTATTAATACTCCGGCACGGTTCTGCACGGAATTGGTGGATAATTTGCCTGTTCTGAACGTAATGAAAAAGAATTATCATTTCATTTATTCAAGTACTTCTGCCAGCTTCTTTCTGTGTCCATAATTACTACTCATTTCTTTCATTATTTTGCTACGCCACTTTATCACTCAGGAAAATTGATGTTAATAGTTTCCAACTTACGTGTTGTTAATCAAGTACCATTAAATAGAATTTGCTCACCTTGAAAAACTACAGTCAGTCAGTCAGTCAGTCCCTTCGCCTTGACATTAACATTACTAATTAATTTTTTTACTACTCGTCCGACTTATTATATCATTTTGCTTTGCATGTTCAAGAGTCTCCGTTATACAATCGCATGTATGGACATATGGGTTTTGCGAATGTAATTATTTTTTATTTGTTAGCCCACGTGCCCCTAAATTGCCATCATGTTGTAAGAAGAACATGCACGCATTACCATTGCATTGCCGGTAGAAGAAGAGTTGGCGAGGTTCAGTTAAGTGATTAAAAAATGAAATGAATAGAAAAGTCCCAGCCAGTGCCAGTGTGTGTGTCTTCTTTGTATTTGGTACCGTAGACCGGCACACTGAGATAGAAAGAATAATAGAACTGGGCAATTATTTTAACTTCCTGGTTTTTTTTGTACTTCCCTTATGGCACCGTACGTATGTACGTATATTTTGTATAGGCAAGGTGTGTGTTTGGTCTTCATGTATTCTAATTTGCTCAAACCATCCATCCATCCGACCGTCTCTTCTCTAATTCCAGTTTTAATTATACACAGAATGTTCATTGGGTTATGTTACAGTCTCTGCTAACTGTACAAAAATTTTAATGCATCAATTCCATGAGTATAATGGTACTCTAACACTACAATTATTATCAACATAAAGTATTCTGTGTAAGCAACCATTGCCAAGTGTGTCTGGAATACAAGACAATCAATGCAAGAAAACATTACAAGTAACGTATGGCTCGAAATCACTTTGACTGGAACATAATTTATAAATGGACTTGAGAAACCTTGCAAACTTGCAAACTCTCAACTCATCTCTGCATTACGGTTTTTAGTAGTCACTATTATGTAATTTCAATTTGTATAATAATAAAACCTTACAAATGAATACAAAACAAAGGCAGACGCAACGCATCTCGTGAAAAAGTACGCCAAGATTTCTGCCTTGCCAAATTGAACGAAATATCTGCAAACCCATCCGACCAGCTAGCTCGCAAAAAATGAGTACCTGTTCTACGTTGAGTAATGAGAACTGAGATGGACCATACTGATAAAAATAATAATCTGGCATTGGCAAGTGAACCTCCTTAAACGCTTAGCCTAATGATGAGCAAAAATTACAATCTGTTCAGCGAATCTGAAAGCCCAAGGCCACAACATAGGATTTGGATTGCTAATGGAATCCTCACCTGCCATCTTCTTAGTATCACTGCTTGAAAAAATAAAAATGACCTTGCCATTTAGTGAACATTCATTTGTTCAATTTTTTTGTTACTGCAAATAAAATTGGCTAAACCCAACTTGAATTACTCTCGTGGAGTAATTTGATTTCAGTTTTGATTAACAACCGTTATCAAATGAAAATGTAGCTAGAGTTTATTTAACAATTATTGGTCGTATCAGTTAGGTTTGCTTTTTTAATTGAAAAGATTCGGCCCAAATCCGAATGGATTCTTCTGAATAACATATACTGGGATAGTTACCCAACCAGCGTAGCGTTAATCGTGAATACATTTCCTGGTAGAATTGAAAGATACAATATTGACGATATGCGGTTTAGAATAAGTTCAGCGTAACCACATTGTCTGTCATGAATAGTTTTTGTAAAATTTTGCTTTTTTTATTGTTTTTCTCATGTTACAAAGAAAATAATAAGTAAAAGTGCGTGACATAAGTTGCTAAGTTGATTGTTATAAGGCGAGAACAAGATTAAAATGTGTATGTATATTTTTGTTGTAATAAATATTTTCATTTTTCTAGAAAGCGAAATATGTCTTTACATTTACTCTATAGAAAAAAGACATTACATACATAGGTTTTGTGCACTTGAGGATTAAATTCATTTTTAATCAAGAGTTGCACTATTAAAGATGTAAAATTCTTATCTTTTGTATAAATTTACGCATGTACATATATAAGAAGGTTATAAATTTGTTAAAATCCTTGTGCAATTAGGTTTTAGTTTTAAAGGCGCTTTATAATAACGTATCCCCCTAAACTTATGAATACATTAATACACCTATACACCCCCACACCATTTATGAGCACCCCAAGCAAAATTAATTAATTAATTAGTTTTCTTTTCGAATCAATAATTATACTAATACTTAAACAATTAACGAAAGTATTTCACACTAATCGCATAAAAATTCCTTCGATCGAGATCAGATAATCAATGGATCAAATTTTAGCATGTAATGTCTCATTGGCGATTTTTTTTAATCCACATTCCTCATATGGTATCCGAAAGTAATATTCATGTTTCACATCAGATTCAGTTTGTTGCAATTTATAAACGTATGGTTGAATGTATTCGGACAATTTCGGATTCATTGTTGAAGTTTTTCTGTTGCATGGTTCATTGTTATTATCTGTTCCGAAATTTTGAACTGAATATAGCCTTAATACAAAGAACGGTACAAAATATAAATATATCCATACAAATACGCTCTACATTTAATCAAAACAATCAATCCAAGAAACATTTTCATCACAAATAGCCCAGAACACAGAAGCAGCAGGCCTTAATTTTCAAACTCGTGTTGAGGTAACTGAAATTGTTACAATTAGGGTTCATATCCTTACACTCCGACAATTATCACGCAGGGTAAAGCTAAGAAAATTTTTCTTCTTCCTTCGGTGGTTCTATTCGGTCCCATGAGAATTAATACTTCTTCAGATTGATTTAACTATTTAGAGTTTTAGTTTTCGTCAAGTAATTGTTCGTGTTATTCAACGTAAGAAATAAATATATCTAAAGTCATATTCAGCATATTGAAAGCACTGATATTTTATGATTGACTGTGAGCACAAAGCATTTTTTTTCGACACAATTCCACTAGCCAAGAAACCATTTTTATCTAAGAGCCAAGCCACGATGGACGCTGAGCACAAGTATGACAGATTTGACAATTTGATCGAAGATAGGATTTTGGCTCAATGCTGAATATTCGTGAACAATTCCAACTTCCAACTATGCCGTCCAAGGCATAAGCTCCTTGAAACCTATGCTATGCAGAATCCGAGATTACTTTTATTCGCTGATATCAGATTGGTGATACACTCTTGAACCTATTAACCTGATGTGATTCTATTCTTAGAACGTGTCGGAAGATTTAAATGTCTGTTCAGAATCATAAGCACTGCGTAAATATTTTTTTGATAAAACCGAAGCACGATTTGAATAGTAGTAGTCCGAGAGTCCAACTCAAACGTTTAAATTTTTTTGTATAGTATTCACAGTTTCAAACTTCGATATTATTTTGTGAAATGTCTTTTGTATCTTTATAAACGATGTTCCCACTTTGACTTTTCTGCAATCTTCGATTTACGTACTTGTTCAATTGTTCCTCTTCATTTTTGTTGTAAACACGATTCAAGACGAGTAAAAATACTCCGATTACTAAGCATATAATACAGGTTCCAATTAATTCTGCCACTTCTCTCCAGACGATTTCACTTGCCCCTTTTTGATTGTAGATTGTAATTACAGCGCTCAGGAACAGTAACACACTGATGAATAAAAATATCAGCCCAATATGAAAGGTCGTGATTGTGCCAATACTCTGTAAAAGACAAAAGTTGAAAATCTCATAAATTAAAAATGTTCCCAAAAATTGACAGGAGCGATTTCTGAAGATTTTCGAACAAAATCTCTAGAAAAATCAGAGCGTTTCTTTGTTAATCCCCGAACATATTGAATTTTTCTTACCATGGATGAAGTGAGTGTTTTTTCAACATTTTCGTCCTCTGGCCCTTCTTCAATTTGACTACCTTGTCTTTTGTGTTTTGATTTGTATTTTTTCACATACTGCTCTCGCCGTTTTCTTTGTCTTTTGATGGCCATGGCCGAGTGTGCACCGATTCCGTGCATTGTAAAAAGTGTGTAAATAAAATGGTCAGAGTATTTTCTTTGCCTTGTATAAAATTAAGATTTCTAGTTGTACATGGTTAAATTCTATGTAACAAAGATTGGTCCGACGGATTCTTCTTTGGAATAATAATATTTGTGAAAGTATCAAAAAATTGTAAAAATTCCGTCCTATAACTTTACACTTTTGGCTCTCTTCTCTCTTTTTTTTTGCGTCAGAAATGATGAGAACTGGTAAAAGTTCTGTAATCCGTAGGTTTTGGTGCAGAAATGGCGAAGAAAGTTTCTCATTCGTCAATCAATAATCGCAGTGGCATGAAATGAACTTTCGCCAACTTTCTTCGGCGCATCCACCAACACTACATATTCCATGCATAAAACAATTGTCACAGGCTTGGCTTGGGGTACTGGGTGGAAGGGGCGACGTGAAACGTATGTTCAAAAACTAGATGAATATTGTATTCTAGACGCTTGTTCCATTTTCTCTCCGATTTAATATGAATTTTCTACCCATTCATTAACTTATTCAAAATGACTGGTTCAGACAGCCTCATGTCGTGCTAACCCGGATATGAATATTTTTTCCCCATATGGACAATAATGCAAAGTTGGTGGAAGGGCGTGGGTTTCCTCATTTCTTCGTAGTTTTCTTCCCAAACTATTAACATTTCACCGGATAGAACACGAAAATATACTTGAGAATTTTAGAACTACGTCTTAAGTATTCTAACATACGTTCTATACATTTGGCGGAGGTAATTATATATAGTCGCTTCTTATTTCATTGGACATATTTCAGATACATTTTGTAATTTGGAAATTAGACTCAAAGTGCGATGTTTTGAATTTGAACAAGTCTAACGGCGACAGCTGGGTTGACCAGTTCTGATGAGATGGCATTTAGTTTTGCTGTAGTTCCGACAGTCTAATACACGTACTGGTGCTCAAAATGCATATTTTCTTATGAAAACTCTGCCGTCTAGTGAAGATTACTCAGATAAAATTCAATAGCCTTATTGCGGATACTACGTATTACGAAAAATAATTCTTAACAGACACAAAATATGCCTCCAACCACTTTGCTACTACTAAAACTACTTCTTATGAATGCATGCATTCCTCATACTTTCAGAAAACAAACCCAACAACAGATGTTATGAATGAAACTACGAATCTGAGGCAAATATAATTTTCGTTTGCTCTTGGAAACCTAAATTGTATTCCGTCGAACCTTTCCAGGCCTGCGAAAGTGGCGAAACCTTGTAATGAAGAATCAGTAAATAGATCTGCAGACGAAAAATCTGTTTCCGACGAGTACAATTAAAATTACTAATGCTGAACACGTTAGGTTGATTTGGGTTTCCCATAACAGAAATATATCTAAAGTCACAATTAATAATCCACACCTTAATTTGAAACAAAAATGGAATGAAAATAATTGAATTCATCAATTACTGTTAGAGCCGTCGTGGTATGTACACGTGCATATGGCGTAACCCAATTCTACGTATTCATTATATATGCTGTTCCCTGGCTGGCACTGAGCCGTAAAATAAAATCAAAAATTTGATTTAGTGCATCAGTGGGTGAAAGTGAAAGCAAAAAGGAAGAGATGTTCCCAGGCTCGGTTGGTATTGCCAATTTTGGTTTTTTGGAATTCGAACTACTACAGGAGGCACAGGAAATCAGCCAAAACAGGCATCAGAGGAACGCACTGGGTGTATAATGTAACACGTACAACGATGTACTTCAGCGATAAGGTACAACCAAGTGAGCATTTGATTCCCTGGTCTAATTTCATTTTTCTGCAGCAGCCTGTGACACAATTTTAGTGTGTTTAGACTTTTAGTAAGGTACAAGAACAGATGCAGAATGCCAAGCCAAGTGTGAACTTATGGGAAATTTGCAATACGATTTATTTTGTTCAATGAATTTGATGCAACTGATGTACCCATTTACCTTTGTACACCGGAAATGAGTTTAACACTTAGGATGTGCGTGGGTTGATACCCAAATGCAAAAATACGATTGCGACTTCTCACAACACCAGTTTCAATCTTCACATACACATGCGTCGGTAAAGTTCATATGTGCGTGCTGTCTCTCTGTAAAAATTTCAAAGTTTGAAATTCATGATGATGATGATGTAGAAGCAATTTGGGAGTCAGAAATTGGGTGAGCGGAAGTTATGTGGACTACTAGTAGTGCTCTTGCAAAAAATTTGCATGTTTTACCACATGCATTCATCGTGTGAGTAAAGGAAGTGTGGTTCACAAAAAACGTAATAATATTCTTACTACCTATTGCTAGATCGAGAATGTGGGGTAGAGCGTCAGTCCTTTATGAGACATAAAATACTCCATAACCCCACATTAACAAATGTTAGAAAATAATATTTCAAATTGTAACTACTATGTGAAGATGTTGACTTTGAGAGCCACAAACCTCGAGAAAAACTCATTAAACGCAGGCATAATTGATTTAGTAATACCTTAAAATGTTTGAAGTCAAATAACTGTATATAGAGATAAATATGGTGAAATTTTGTTCATGAATTTCTGACTCGATTATTCTTTCTTAATTGTGAAAATGGATTACACATCTTGGATCATTCATTCATTGCCTTACATTCCAGACAATTATGATATTATTTAGAAACTAATCAAATAATAAAGTATTTAGATAGGTATTTCATAAAATATCACACTAAAATCCCACAGAATGTAGAATGTCCCTTCGCCTTGCGTTTATAGACTGAGTTGAAATCCAGACACGCATGAAAATCTATTAGGATTATTTGATAAACTAAACTTCAAGTAGGCAAAACTGCATGGGGTACTCACATCATCAGGTGCCTATCAATATTAATCGACAAACCTGTTAACCTGAACCATGTCATTGGACTGTTGAGTCATAAGAAAATACATAACTAATCTCAATCCGGAGAAAATGGGCGTCATATCAGAGATCAGATACTGATGCTGAGCTTGTCGAGATTGATTCACTATTAAAAGTACAACATACAGAAAAAATTATGAAAGTACCACGATGCATCATACTAATATTGTAATACTATAAGTAAGTTGTTAAAACGTTAAAGATACATATTATTGACTGGTTGAATTAATTTAGAAGATTGATAGTGTATAAAACGAAGGGAATGAGATGCCAAGCCTCGGGCCGGGCGTCATAATTTCACCTCAACATGACAGTCGCATGCAAATAACGCAATTACTGTTGCAATGACATTGCAATATTGCATTACTGTATAGAGAGTGTATTTAATTCACAATGGCTATAATATTTTATTAAGCTAAGTAAGATCACTTTGGTCCAAAAAAAATATTCATAATACGTATTTAAGATTTTTAAAAAAATGTGTTAATTCAAATCACATTCAAACGGTCAGAAAGAATTCAAGTGTTCTGACTACAAAAACATTATTTCGCTTCATCCGCAGATATTTTTCAGATGAACTTCCATACATACAGTATTTTACTGAATCTAGGAACGCCAATTCGAGGAAGGATTTAAACATATTAATGAACTTTTAAGCTTTTGCTTTTAATTAACGAATTTTCCCTCCTGTAAAATTTTGTGTACAAACAAACAAAGGTCTGAAAGAAAAATAAGATTCAATCATTATTTCTAGTGTTGTTATAATTTATTCGTGCTACGTTTTAACTACGCTACGTAAAAATTAGGTCGGAGTTGTCCATTAAAATACTCTCATTGCGCTATTGTACATTTTATATTAAATGTGCTGAGTCCCTATCCTCGCAACTTTCTCCGAGAACTGGTAGAATTTTAAGTTCTACTTTCTTCGCCATTGGCCTAGCTATTCTGCCATCAGCTAGTCTTTAATCTGCTTCAAACACAGAACCTATATAAGCATTTATGTGCATTCGTTTTAAAACGGTACCGTCCAGGAAAATTGGCCACACTCGAGTTTCAAAACACAATTTAAGTACGTCTGCACCTATGAGAAATTAAGTCGGATTGGATGAGTGTCGAAAGGAGAAAGTATTTATGCTAATAATTCGGTGACTGGATAAACAAATAAATCCGTCAATCACAAATACCTGAATACGCCTATGATCACATTATACAATATTAAAATTCAATTGCTGTCGTCCAGTTCAACTTGAACAATAACTGAGGGTGAATTTTATTTCGTATTAAAGCGATTAACTACACGAACTGTACGGTTCATTTTCGAATTCTGTATGTAATTTACGTTTTACGCGTTAAGATTTGATTCAGCTTTGATTTAAAACTGCACTCCAGTCCAGTCATCATAAATTGCTAGGATGAAGTTGTACATTTTAATTTTGCTACGTTGTCTTGAATTGCACACACTTTATTCAGAGAAGTTGCTCTGATGTTATCAAAACTTAAAAATACTGGTGTAATATTGTTGTTATGAATCAACTTATCGATGAAAATGTTTTCCGCTTTTTTTTAAAAAAGAGTTTGACTAAAATGAATATTCTCCCTAAAACCTCAGATTCTATACAAAGGTTGCTAGTTCTGAAGAATTCTTTGAAACGAATTCCTAATTCGTTAACTAGAATTTAATTTCTTCGGACATATTCATTTCCCGGTATAGAGTGGTAGGTAATGCGAATGCGAGACAATGTCAAATGAAACTTTTAATTAGAATTTTTGTCAATACTCAATTCTCAAATGCAGTCCAAATAGTCCAATTCTGTACTCAACCGTCTAACTTAAGGTTAGAGTTAACCATGATGGCACACTGTTCGTACAAACAAATGTCTAAACAAGTGTCTAAATATTAATTGGAAAGTAATAACAAATAATAGTACCTCCGAACGTGTAGGAGACTGCTCTAGTCTCGTAGACTCGATAAAGTCACTTTGTTATAAGCATGGACAAAAAATCTAAGCTTTCCTACACGGATTTTTATTATTCTTCAGCACCATGGATTCTTCTAAAATAGACAAAATTCCTAGCAAGGATTCCGTGGATAACCCGATCACCTACATAGGATATCATATACATGACACAGGCCCCTTCTCTCAAAAAATATTGTTGAATTACTTAACGCTTAGCCTTAATAACTAGTAATCTTTCTTCAAATAACCTAGTTGTATGTAGCCTAGTAGAGAGAAAGCAGGCAGTGCCTTTAATGCATAAATAGCCTATCCAACTTACCCCTTTAATCAGTTTAAATACATTATCATAAATTCCAATGTATGTATTTAGGTAATTTTTTAATTGAAATCAAAATTTTTAAGCATTAAAATTTTAGACGATATATCCATCATATTATACGAGCCCAAATGAGCATGTGTATGTAGTATTCTCATTCTCCACCTTTCTCCACTTGACCCAGTCACAGCACAGCACAGTATGGAGAAAGTCGCCAGCCAAGTAGTATCATATCATTATACCAGATCCCTGCATTGCGTGCGTGCAATGTTCAAAAAAAAATTTGCTGATCAAAATTTTATTCAGTACTACAGTATAGTATTATAAATTTGTTCCTCCAAAATTTTGGTCATTGTTAAAAAGCCTGTATTTATAATTTATTTATTATGAGAGAATGTGTTGTTATTATTACTGTACACTGTACAGTACGACTACAGGGTGTGCTGTGAACGTAACGTTAACGTATATACGTACGTTTTTCTGTATTTGTGCCGGCGGCGGCTCTTGGCTGTTCGAGCATGGATTTGTGGGCTAACTCTCCATTCCGTTCCTCAGTCACTCCTCAGATTTGGACGGGGGAAGGAGTGTGGCAGAATTTCTCTTCAATTTTTGTGGAACTCAACGTTGTCCCTCGTGTCTCGTGTGTGAATGAACGCTCTAGAAAAGTGACATTTGGAGAAAAAGGCACAAAATTCATACAAAATAAAAGTTTTTTGAAAATTGTGAGTGCACAATTCACTGATTGAAAAAAAAATCAGTGCATTCAACAGTTATGTTTTGAGGACGTGATCTATCTTGTGTGTTGGAAAAATATTTGTTGGCACGTTGGCAGTGCACAGTAGTGGGTGGGTTGAATTTGGAAGTGTAAACATTGAGATCGATTTTCAAAAAAAAAGCATCTTCGATAATCTTGTACGCATTACCTGGAATACATACTTGACATTTGAGGTTATTGTGACGAGTTTTGATTTGACGCTTTGTTGATTGTATTGTTAATTGTTGTACAATATTTGTGTTTTGGAAGAATTTTGGAATTGAATTTTGAGTTGGAATATTGGATCATTCATTTCGAGGAATTTTTGGAAACTATACTGTAAGGTAGGTGTAAGGAATTTTTGCTTATATTTAATAAAATTAACCTAGTTTTACCACCAAATGCATGGACTTAAACAAAAAACAATTACTTCGTGACTATTTTAGCTGTACATGTGCTAGCTGTGTATGTTGTTTTTACTTGTACTTGCATTATTTTAATTCATAGTGGTTTTTAGACGTGCAATCTTTTGACTACGAAAAAAAAACACAATTATTATATCAAAAAATGCAATTGCAAGTAGCAAGGATTCGTTCATATTTGGTGTTTGGTGTACATAATAATATTTTTATGAAATGCATCCCCGATTACAGAAATGCAATATGAAATGGATTTATTCCATTATTTTCATTATTGGACCATTTCATTTGTGGACTTTGAGAAACACTACTACTAGTGCTCACCAGTAAATGCAATTCTTTGACTTTTGGCACACAGACACAATAACGCGGACTCAGTTATCAGTTTCATGAAATAATTTGTGCACAACCATAAAATGCAATTGCACCCAATTTTTTGTAAGTTATCCTTAAAGTGCGAGGTGTGATAAGCATCTTTAATGTTATTTTAATCATTTGGATTATTGGACCATTCGGCATTCGATTTTGAAAAGAACCTTAATTATGGCAGTAAGAGCCTTACGTACTCTTATGAAATATTGTAACTTCATTTGAAGTCAAAGTAATCGTGTATTTTCACTTGTATTATTTTAATCCTTTGTTATCTTTTGTACTACACTACTGTAGGCTAGTGTTTGGAATGATGTAGTAGCCTAACTCTTGCGCTACGTTACGTTGAAAAGTTACATTTTATTGCCACATTTCTTACACATTGACCACACGGTTGGGTTGGAATGGTCAAGAATTGTGGAAGCCGGAAATGAAGGAAGTTTTTAGGAAAAGAAAGATTTGTGGGTAGTGCATGTGGAAGTGGACCAACGAAACGCGTGTGTATGTATTGGGTAGATGTTGGAATGTTTAGAATGGTCAAACATTATTTGGTAATGTACTGGCAACTGGCAAGCATGGCATTCCGGCACTAAATCATCAATAATGTGAAAGGGAATCACATGCACAGGCCTTCCATAAGTTTACAATATAACAGAAAGGAAGTGGAATGGACATTCACAAAGAAACGTTACAAACGAATGACTACAACAATAAAAGACTCCCAATGTCCCATTTTCCATTAAGGTAGCAACTAGCAAGCAATTTTACAGTGGAACAAGATTTGGATTTGTAGTTCTCCAGGTCTTTGGATTTGTACGACCAATGAGAGCATCAGTCCTCCCGAAATGTCATACACAATTCACATTCACACAGCTTGAACGGTAATTTGAAATTCAAAGTTCAAAATTGAAAATAAAATGAATTACACTCCTCACCTCAAAATCTTTTATCACAATTTATACAGTACAAAAAAAATGATGATGAACCACAATTAATACATTCTAGTTAAGGTTTCAAATAAAAAGCTGGATTTTTGCTATTTGACAGGCGCACGATAAAATTGCTCCTATTTCTGAAGCAAGAAGCAATGTTACTTACGGGAATATTTTGATCATAATTGTTAACACTTGTCTGTTTGTCACATAAAGGCGCATAAAAGTCACACTTTCTCAAAACTACAGAATACTAATTTGCACAATTTGTGTTACATGAATTAGATCAAACGACGCAAAGACTACTTCAAAACCAGATTAAGAGTTTTAGCTTGCAAAATATACCTTTTCGGTAGTTGACAATGAAATTATAATGTCAACGGAAAACTCAGTTAAAGTTTTAAATTACTTCTAATCATATATATATAATTTTCTTTATTGCAATCGTTCAGCGATCCCGAATCATTTAACCTGTTTTCTGTATTTTTTGTTTCATTCGACAAAAATTATTTAGCATACGGAGAGTATTCTTCATTTTCTCACCCGAGTCATTCGTGTATTTAACACACGAAATGTTCGTACCAATTACGTAATACCTACCTTATACAAGTGGTTCAGATTTTGGGCAATACAACAAACCTACATCTCTACTTACATGTGATCCAGTTTTTCTGTTTGTTTAGGTGAGGATTAAAATCAAGTTCTAATCCAGTTTTGAGTGATTTTTTCATTCAATCATTTTCGATTTTTATTCACTTACTTACAAAAGCCCTATAAAATTGGACTACTTACTTTAATTGCTTAATTAGTGAGTGACATACACGCTCACATGACAGCTCAGGGCTTAAACTTCACTCTGGAATTATAATTATAGTCATACTTTCATTTCATATTCAATTCGTTCTGTGCTAAGCCGATTTTTATTCAAATTCAAATACTTTCATTCCTACCCTAGAAGTTGTAGTTCTACTCGATTTAATTCCCTACTGCTAGGTAGGACACTGACTGGATATTGAATTGCTTTATAAACAACCCTTTTGATTGAGTTACAAAATATTAGAATTTCATTTCATTTTCGGATGTCCCATTAAACATCCGGCCCGGATTACATTGAATTTGCATGAAGGGAAGAAGCATAGCTTTGAAAGCAACACTTTTAGAATTCGATTGACAAACGGTGAAGCTTTCACGGGGAATGAGTTTCAAAGAACATTCACAACAAGAGGGCAGGTTTATTTTTTTTTATTTGTAGAATTGAAGTGATTGAGTTTGACTGAATTGACGAGGAAAGGAAAGTGAGGGAAGAGAAACGTTTTCTGTTCTTTTTTTCTTTTTCCTTTTTTCTTGTTGATCTATTTACCCGGAATGATGTATGAGTCCCAATGGATAACGCGGCTAGTCTATTCGTTCGTATAAGTCTAGTCTGAGTCTAAGTCGTGGGTAGTTCCGTAGTAAACTTCTTTCAACTCTTCAAAGTTCAAATGTGTAAGTGTAATGTAAATGTGAATGGGAATGTAAATGTAACGGAATGGAATGAAATAGGTTGAATTGAATGTGACCAATCTGCCAAAGCAAATGTGATAATCGAGAGATCGAGACCGGAATGGAATCGAATTCAATTGAATTTCTTTTGTGTGAATTATTTGCGGATTCAGATTGCATTTAGTCACGCGTGTAGCATAGACATCCTACAGCAGACACATACATACACACATGCACATGCAAGCAAGGAGTTCAACTCAGTAAATAACAATTTTATGAGAATTTTGTATTATACTGTGAGGTCGTTACTATCTGGATGAAAAGTCTGGATCCGGTATGGTTTGGTCGAGTCATTCGAACTTGGACAAAGCAAGCGGTCGTTCTCACTCAGACTGAATTTAATACAACATGCAATGCAAATGCAGAATAAATATGGGGAAAGTTGTCCAGAGAAAGTGTTGGTTGTAGTCTACAGGGTCACACATGTATCGATCTACTTGAAATACGTTTCCGTATATTTCAATGATGTGCTTGGGCAAAATCTTTGATCTGTGATCACCTTAAGATACGAAATCTTCTATTGTCTTTCGTTCCAAGACACACTTGGTTTCATTGACACAATATTTCTTTGTCATCTTTTACTGTTCGCTCTCTGGATTAATTGAATTCTTAGTTGGCGATGGCGATGAGTTCAAATTTTGAGCGATGGCATTTATCTAGTCACTATATTATATGGATATTCGCTATACTAAAAAATTCGGCTGGCAAATACACAAGTAAGACCCTGTACGGCAACATGCGAAAACTGCGTAATTTTGTTATTTGATGAGTGATACACTTGCATTGCATTGTATAGTTTGTGGAGAGAATCGTCAGACCATCCGGGTTGAATGGAATGAAATGAGTCACCGGAAACTTTTTCGGTGACTTAGTGACTTAGAGGGCTTAAGAGTGGAAACTGCACTGCAACTCGATTTTGTGCGTCGTCGACCCCTTCTTGTCAGGTCGTTTTCATTTATGGCAAGAGCACATGTGAACTTGGGAGGGTAGTTTATCTTTATGGACAAACAAACCATATAATATTGAAGATTTTGGAGGAATCCGAAAGGGCCTGAGCAGTCAGGGTAGAATGAGATGACTTCATTTTCATTTTCCTGAGGCAACTGCGGCTTGGGTAAAATTTATTGCCTCAATCGAGTCTGAGGGTTCTATGTGAGTGCAATGTATTTAGAATGCTGCTTTTAATTGACAGATTAAAATTAGGAAGACAATAGTTATTGGTGCCATTTTATTGTCTAATACTTACGGTTTGAAATTTTTAAATCGAGGGGAAATTCACATTTCGATTTAGATTTTAAAGATTTCTCTGTGTGTGGGAATTAAGAGGAATTCTCATTCGGTTTAATAATTTTTGGTTCGAACCAAAGCATAGATCATGCAATGGTTTTGAAGAGCTGTATGTACTGTCTTGGAGAATCGAAGGCATTTACTAAATGTTATACCCCTTCGATAATTTTTCTTGAAAGTTTTTTGTTTTCAATTTTTTATGGGAAGGTTATCACACCTGAGTTTAACACTAAACCGAACGAGTGAGTGCTGAAGACAGTACTTGTGAGTGTCAGGTTCAGAAGAACGGGTTGGATTAGTTAGATGAGGCAGTAAATATTTTATGGTTGGTGGAACAAGAGTTGACTTGGAGGAATTATCTTCTTTAGTTCTTTGGAAAAGCTCAAAAAGTACGCTGGAGGCTTTGCTGGAAACGCGGAAACTCTGTTATGGGCGTTAGGTTGACACTTGACTGACTGTGTGTGAAGTCAAGTTTCTTTCTTCGTTTATCTTTTAAAACTCTCCCCGAGTTCACAAAAGTTGTACTAATTACAAAGTTTCTTAAGTAAATAGGCTTCAGACGAGGTAAAATGTAATCTACTTTGAGCAGAGTTCACTTCACACTCACCCCATGTGCCATGTCCTGTGTATTTCTGGCTCGCACGCACATATTCGTGTCTTTCAGGATTAGAAAGTTCGTGTACTTGTAATTTTTTGGAAACGAATACTGGAGATGATTTTTTTTTGACATTTTTACGTTGGCGACTGGCGAGAATAGAGTTTTAGCAAGAATTATGTGTCCAATCTAACCTTAGCTTCAATATATCTACTCCAAAATATCGAAATATAGACATGAATTTGTATGTCTAATTTTTCATGTTCTGGAAATGTCAGAAGATGCCGACGTTTATTGTTAAATTGTGTTATTGTATTATACAATTATTTCGAACAGTTTCAAATGCTTTAATTTTAGAATTGAATTTGCAAAATTTTCTTTTCTAACTTTCATTTTCTCTGCAGGTGGCCGTGACACGTCGTGACAGTTTCGGACCAGCCACTCCGATTACTGATGACCATACTCTAAATCGCCCATCATTTGTCACCGCTTTCTTTTTCATCGACTGTCACGAAACTGGGCACACCAGGCTGTCCTTTCTAGTTTTGAACTTTTCCTTGAGTAAAAGCAAAGGACAAGATAGGATGAGACTTTTGGATTGGGAGAAGAGACTGGACGGTCGGATCGGGTAAATTGTTTTCGGTTGAGATATAGAGATTGAATCCTGGACACGCAGACTAACAATGGAACATTTCGAACTGTTAATTTCAGAAAATTATGAAACTCGGTGGAGTGGTTAATTGGAATATGCTGATTCCGAAAATAACAATATCTGCGGCCCCGATCGCGGCGCGCTCCCACACGGCGCGCTTCAAAATAAAATTTACTAGTGTTGTAGCGCATGGGGCATGGACGACAGGACGCGGGTGCTTGGC
>JAQGCB010000785.1:0-18495 GCA_034698835.1 Protaphorura tricampata | reverse complement strand
TGGTTCATTCAACTTTCGGGCCACCGGCGAAAATTGGGCTGTGGAATTCATAAACATTATAATGTGAAGTTCGCTCGATCATTCACCCAACAAATTAATAAAATAGGAAATCAGAAAGGTCATGCGAGTTCAATTTTGTAATCGAATGCCAGTACAGCAAAATTGATCTGACAACGGAAGTGACCATTTTTAGCAACAACCAAAATTTGTTTGTTGTCACGTCCAAGGTGTTTGAAAATTCGTCCGCGGTCCATGTCTTGTACTTGCAATCTGAAAATCAGTCTGTCATCCGTGGACGATTTTAAATCACATTGATTGACAACTAAAGTGACTTTATTCGTTTGAATTTATTGTTCGTCAGACAATATACAAAGTGTTTACGTGATCAAGATGGGACTTCTAGGTCCGTACTCGTACGGTTACTTTGTGCTTCTTTTATTATTTTGTTACAAAAAATCTGATGGTCAGATGATTCCACAAGCTAGACGAGTGCCCCTCTGTATTAAACAAGATGATCCTATATTGGCCAAGAATCCTCAGTACGCGGAATTCATGCCGATTTTACAAAATGCTGATAGTTTCTTCAACCCTAAACCATTAACACGGACACCGAGTGATCATAAAATTTTAAACTCGGTTAGACTTATTTTAACAATTCTATTTTTATTTTATTTCACTATTTTTAATTGCTATTTTGTCCACTTCTCAGATTACTTTCTCAAATATAAAATTGGATGTCCCCAAACTTAAATTTAAGGACAGCGTTCTGACGGATCAGGCTTTGGGCTCTGCGAATATATTTCAACAATGGCTACACATTTCGGTTAAGGCAAAATTTCCCATTCGTGGTCTCATTGTTCAAGCTGTACGGAAAGTTTGACTCAATTTTACTTATTAATCATTAATCATCTACTAATACATTTATACTCTACTCATTCAACTGCATGATTAGATGCATGGACCTATCGGAATACCATTTGGAAATTTTCGAGATTTTAAAGGTTTGAATTCTGAACGATGTCAATGTACTGGAGATACGAGCAGTGTGAATAATTTTATTCCATTTCCATGCACATACAAACCCAGAGCATCCCTTACGGTTAATTAAATTAAATCACTTGTTTGCCCATTTTGTTTCATGTGTCCTCCGTTAAAATTTTAATTATATTGTAGCACCCTGATGTATTTACATTTCATGCCGACTATAAGTGGCCACGAGAAGAAATGCCCGGACAATTTTATGGTCCAATAGCACCAACTACAGAAATACACTTGAACTTTCAATTCACTGACATAACTTGTCATCGGGCTTCAACGTTTAGATTTTTGTAAATTCATGATTCAAAATATAAATCAATAATTAATCATCAATCTATTAAACCGAATTACTCGTGTGTAATTTACGTACGCACGTCTTGTTAAATGAACAGGATATTGGCTGTGAGGTCTTTCAACCCTGCTGATGCTGAAGTAGCTTCAACTGACACTTTTACTAAAGACACACCGTTCAGCAATGATGGAGTTCCATACCCATTTCATACGGATTTTTGTCCAGCCCTTAAGTGTGATGAAACTCCGATTGACTTTACAGTGTCTCCTCAAGCTTTGAGAACTAACATTGAGTACGATACATGTGTTGTAGCTGGGCCCACGACTGCTGGAGATATAAGTAAGAGTTAAAGAATCCATCATGGTACAAAGGTCACCTCGTTGATATCAGTTGTGTCGCAAAAATCATGTATATTTATATAAGATTAGACGATCCCGAACTCAAATGTTTCTAGCTATGATCTTAATTTTCAGAGTAATTCTGTGGTGCAATATATTTTATTTTCAAAACGTTTAATTTCTCTCTCACAAGGTTGCCCACCCGGGCCTTTTAAATGCGAAAGTCCGCCAACTACGACGGCTCCTGCCGGTCCAGCGGCAGTTGATCTATTGACAAAGGAATCGACTCTCTACAAAATGTACTCGAATGATCCTTCCTGTGACAGTGTCTGTAAACCATCTGTAATAGGACCAGGCGGTGCGACGGATCCGCCAACTGTCACGGAAGATACAATAGTTAAGCCTTTAATTAGTGGATCTGAAGACGGGATGACTGGTGGTGGTGGTGGTGGTGGTGGTGGTAGTGGTGGTCCTAAGCCACCCAATTGGACAGACAAAAGTGTGGAAGAACCCATAAGAGTGGGTAACGGTTTGGGGGGAGGAAACGATACCGATATCGATGAAGATGGAGGTGAAAACAAAACTGATACATCTGGAACGGGAGATGATTCCGGTGGCCCTCTCGATCCAGAAGGGATTTTAGCGACTGAACTTGGTGCTCAAGCAGGAGCTGTAGGATTCATGCATTTACTAAATAATTTATTAACTGTAACTGTAGGATTGATATTAAGGTATAATTGTCATTACAGCGAGCTGGGGCTCTACATGGAATCCTCATGTTCTTTGCATTCTGTATTAGTGGATCCATCTCAATGTTCCTTGCCAGATTCGATAAAGATATGTGCCCTGGGGGTGGATGTTGTGCTAAGGGGATGTGGCTTTGGGTTAGTTAATCGTTTAGTGTAAAGGTTTTCAAATACTTATGTACATACAGAATTTAAAGTCAGGAACCACCTATTAAAGTTTCGACTCTTTCGTACAGGGTCACATCCTCCAAATTATTCTATCATTGGCCACGATGTGGGCCGGAATTTTTGTTCTAGAAGCAGTGGACGACAGCAGTGTAGTCTGGGCGTTAGAACCTCTCCATATTTTGTTTGGTGTGATCGCCATGCTCTTATTTCACACAGATTTTATTTTCGGATGGTCTCGCCCTATTGGACGAACTTTCCGTGGGCTCGTTATATCCCTTCATTCTATCTTTGGATATTCTTCGAAAATTGCTGCAGGTAATTTAATTATTTTAATCTGAACACTGGTTTTCTCAGATGTAAATTGAAAGGTAGCATTCATTCTTTTGGAACTAATCAATATGTGTCTAATGTTTGAACAGCAATTGCAATGCTAATCGTTCCAGCCGGTGTTTTCCCGATTATCGCCGTCCTCATTGCCGAATTTGCGAACATTGGATTCTACGGATTGAGTACTTGCATTCAGTGTAAGACTGACACCAGGATGGGAATGAAGGGTACGGATCGAAAAGTTTGTCCATACGCCGAAAACAAATCCTTGAGGGACCCAGTCCCTCCAACATGTGGAAGACTAAGGAATTTACTCCTTTTCTTCCAAATTGTAAGCCTCATAGTCATCTTCGTATTAGTTGCTGCGTTATGGCAATATAACGTTCGAGTTCGTTTTTTGATGAACATTCCTGGGCCAAACATTTGGGGGAGCAATGCGACTGCAAATAGCAACGTAATTAGTTCATTACAATAAAATCTCTGCGTATTATTTGGTGCAAAGAAAATTCAACAGAAAAATTCTAATTACCATTTATAACTCTCGTTTTTTATTTTTTTCAGGTGTCTGCTTCCTCGGTATAAATTTAACCTCAAAAAGAAAAATTATGAACACTTGAAGTTAAACATGTTTCGTAGACAATAGCAATACTTTTGATGAGAAGTAGATTAATTATGAATAATATATGTGTCATGAATAATCATGTCCGCCTAAAAGTTTATAAAAAATTACTTCAACTCCGTCCTTTCTAAAATGTACATTACCCGAAGTATGTAATAAAATTTTAAAAAATTGTAAACACCATTTGTCACTTCATTTCCATATTAATCCAGTCGTTATATTTTCGTCATTCTAGACTCTCGACTTGATCATGGTACACCACACGGTATCCATATCAATTTTGAAATTTTTAGTTGTCCGACATTTTTGATTTTTTTTTTGGAAATTGATTACTCATACAGCCATAATTCATTCCACAGAGGACAAAAATAGAAATAGAAGCCAGAATTTTCAAGTTCCTTGTCCATTCGATACGTTCAGATTATAAAGATGTCATTACACAAAATATTGGAATAGTTTCTCTTGGATACACTCAAATTTTGATTGACATGGAAACCAGAGACATGATGTGTCAAGATTGAATTTTGTTGACATTGACACCACCGAACTCAACGAAGAACAGTCGACCGATTGAGTAGCTTCAGTCCACACGTAGTAATTTTTCGGTGTCCACAATTCCAGGACTGCTTTTCCGCATCTCTATATTTTTAGACCAACCAATCTTCAAGACACGTTCTTCCGAATTTTTGGGGTTCATAACCTCGCTCACCCGTAAGTACTGTGTATTTCTCTCAAACATTTGTAGAATCAGAGATTTGTGTAGAAATTTTGGTATTTGTATTCAGATTCTGGGTCAGACAGAATGGGACTCTTGAAATGCCTACCATTTCTGACTTTGATCGTGCTCCTGATGAACTCTGAAAACAAAGTGAATGGCCAAGTTCCACTGGCACGCTTACTCCCCTTGTGTATTTCACCTGCAGACCCGGTTCTCGCGACGGATCCCCAGATCATGCAATTCACTTCAATCATACAAGCACTCAATGATAAGAACCAGTTCTTTAATAATGACACAAAATTGACAGATCAGACTCCTAATGCACTTACGATTCTGGACACGGTAATAAAATAATATCCTCAAATTCTATTTTGGTACTTGTCTTCACAGCATAAATATCACTGTCTATTTTGTGTACCGTGTGGATTTTTAGATTGAGTTCTCAAAGATAAAATTGAATATTGGTAAAGCTGTTCCGGGGGAAAGAGATATTGACCCTACCAAAGTTTCGAGAACTAAACCTTTGGGTGCCTCTGACGAATTTCATCAGTGGGTGCACATCAGGGTAAAAGCAAAACCGGGGACATTGTTGAAGGGACTCATTGTTGGAGCTATACATGGACCTCTCGGTAAGTCGATGACTAATAATGCCCTAATTCAAATTTACTCTTTTACTCGAAAACAAATAGAAACTGTGGTTGTAATATCTCACCCCGTTTAGTTTGATCTTAATATTAGAAGCCTGTATTAATTTAAGATTTTAAAAGATAAATATTTCGATATTTCTGAAATGTTTTTGACTTAATTGTCCAACACAGGTTTGCCATTTGGAAGTTTTACAGGATTCAAGGGTTTGAACAAACGTTGTAATTGTTTAGATGGCCAAAACGACGTCAATAATTTCCTTGCAATTCCTTGCACATCAAAGGCAAGAGCCTCACTCACGGTAATAACGGTTGATACTTACTTATACAATATTGAGCACTCATTGATTTTAATTACTGAACACAATATCATCTTTACTAAAATAATTAATATACATTTTAGCACCCGGATGTTTATGTATGGCACGCTGACTATGAGTTTAAAGGAGAGAATGTGGCACCAGACTTCCAAAATTACAAGGCCGCGGCTATGAATGAAGTCCATCTGAATTTTAATTTCATTGATATAAAATGTCACCGGGCTGCGGTCATGAACTTTTTGTAAGTCTGAATGTTACTAAGCTTCCTCAAATTTAAGGAATGAATTTAATCCCTTGCATTGTATCGTGATAACTTTGTAGTGTCATAGCAGTAAAAGAATTCGGGGACAGTCCTGAAGTCGAAGCAGCCGTTACACCTGTATTCTCTCGCAGTGTTCCGAGCAGTGTGGACGGGTCACCTTATCCATTCCATCCAGATTTCTGTAAATTAATAGACTGCAGTGATGGCACACCGAATAACCCGGACTTTCAATTTACGAACCCACCGTTTGACTTTACAACCGACATTACGAGAAAGATGAGGTACAACATTGAGTACGATCTCTGTATCAAAAGTTGGAGGCCTTCATCGGGTATTAGTAAGTAAACTGAATTGTAAACAGACTTTGAGACAAATTGGGTATAGTAGAATGTCAATTAATGAAAGATGAATTTTCTTTTTATTATCTTCAGATTGCCCACCAGGTCCATTCAAATGTTTCGATCCAAATCCAGTTGTCATCACTTCATCGACCGATCCGAATTCTCCAGCAACATTGGCTATGATTGCAGATGATATAGCGGCTGAGACTAAGAGGGTTGAAGATGGCTCCACTGATCCTGGGTGTGGTTGTCCAGCGGTAGCTACTGGCGGTGGAAGTGGTGGTGGAGGAAGTGTGAGACCGCTGGATCCTATCAAATTGCCCCCTTGGATGGATACCGTTCTCATGGAGTTGCAAAGAGAAGAGGAAAACATTCCAACGTCCACAGCTTTTCCGGGTACAGCCGCCACTATTCCACGATTCCAGACCCTTGACTCCGTACTACGAGGAAATATTGAAGCCCAGAGGACTTTGCTTGTCAAAACTGATGTAAGTTCTTAAGGTCAAATGAATATGTATGTAACATGAGTTGACAAGCTACCTCAAGTCAGTGCATTATTATTGTCAAATGATACAATGTGCTGAAAATACTGATTGGAATCAATATTGATTTGCAGAGACTCAGAATTATTCATGGACTTCTCATGTTCTTTAGCTTCAGCATTTGTGGTTCAGTATCTGTGTTCATCGCAAGATTTTATAAGGTAAGTTTCCAATGATAATTCAATATGGACCACACTCTCTGCAAAATATTTTTAAGTGACGTAAATAAAAGTTAAATATCTATTTATCTGTCTAGGATTTGATGCCTGGTGTCGGCTGTTGTGGAAGAGGTGTTTGGCTTTGGGTGAATGCTAATTACCAATTATCCTAATATTAATTTGTAATAATTTTAATCCGGAATTTTAATTATATTTTTGTGACACATCCTCCAGGCTCACATTTTACTTGCCTTCTTCTCAGGCGTATGTATGTGGGGTGGAATCTGGATCCTTATTCCCACTGTAACTTCAATGGAAGACCATAAATATATTCACGGTTTTGTCGGGTCGATTGGACTTGTTCTTTTTCATCTCACTTTCTTCTCTGGCTGGATTCGACCCGTTGGACGAACTTATCGTGGGGTTTTCATTTCGATCCACGCAATCATTGGATACACGTCGAAGTTGTTTGGCGGTATGTATTTTTTTTTAATAATACAGATTTCATGTCAAACCACAGCGCACAGTACAAACATGATATTATTTTTTTGATGTGTAGCACTTCCAATGTTCATTATTGATCATGGGCTCGTGTTCGCCATCATCATTGTCTGCGTGGCTGAGGCTGTGAACCTCCTCTTCTATGGCGCCAACACTGTCGTCCAATGTTTGACAGACTCTCACATGGAAATGAGAACTCCACGCAAGGTTTGCCCATTTTTGGAACATAAGGAATTGCCTGGACCTGTTCCAGCCACTTGTAGCATGGCCAGGAATTTGGTCATGCTTCTTCATGCCGGCGCCCTTGTTATTGTTTTCATTGCCGCTATTATAGCGTGGCCAACGGAATTCCAACTTCGATCTTACTATGACATTCTTCTTCCTGGGCACTGGGGAGAATCTGATGCGGTAAGAACTTTAGTGTCGGATTCTTTTTACGATATTTTCTGTTCGGCTAGTGCCTTACGGAATCATTAAAATCTAGACTTGGGTTAATGTCTCTACAAATTGTGAAGACACATTAATATAATTTTTGATTGTTTCATGAATTCACAGGAGCAAGCTGCTGGGAGGACAAACACCACAATTTAAATTCTAAAAGCAAAACCTCAAACAAATCAAATGTGGACCAACTGTCTTGAAATGAAATGAAATGAACTAAATCAGAAAATTATAAATATTAGAAAGAAGACAGTTTGGTGTTCACTACAAAAAAAGAAGAGAAATGTGTCATAATTGAAAAAATGCTCCAACACTCAAACCCAACCTCCATAATGTGAAAGATTATTACAAAAATTTACAATTCGACTGTGTAGTAAAAATCGAAGTTTCAAAAATATGAAAAATGGAATAAAGGGAGCAATTAAAGAGTAGTTTTACATGGTTAACAATATTTATTCCAATTGACACAAAAGACAAGTCTTAAATTATAAACCCATTATTACTACAGTATTTAATTACACACAATCGTGTTCGTGTCGTTCGTGAATTAATTTCTGCGTTCACAATTCACAAAACAAGGGTTTGAGCTTTGGCCTATTATTGCGTACATTTTTAAATTCAACGAATGTAATCTAAATCTCAATATCAGTCCCATAATAGCTTCAAAAGCTCATTGTCTATCAAGTTGTAAATTTATTTACAACCACATGACTTAATGACCATGTCTTTGTATTTCTTCACTGTAACATTTGAATTGTCATCATAGTAGAGCATAGAAATAGATCCTAATTTAACAGGGGCACAAGATGGACGCGGATATTCTAAGGGATAGTAAGTATGGACAAGTGTAGAAACAATGGCATGATTTGTAGCATTCATACTGGCCGTGAGTGGAAAAGAACATTCACCGTGACAATAATAAGCAATGAACCCATCAGGTGCAATCACCCAATCTTTCCAACCTAAATCTTCAAAATTAACGTAAAGCATTCCCATTTGACAACTTCTAGGACGGTCCGTTGCGTCAGCAAAATCATACTGGCGTCCTTGTTTCTTTGATTTCTTTCCCTTACGATTCTCTCGATTCACTGAACGAATAACTCGGCGACCCGTCCTTGGAGGCTTTGGCTTCTTTGGAGAATCATTTGTCTTCAAAAATGCTACTAAAAATGGCTGGTGCTCTTCTTTGTCCATAATTGTGGCCAAGCCGGTAGCAGACATTGAAACTTGTTCTCCTGTGTTATAAAGGTCATTAGTTTCGCCAGTTTCTGACACAGTAAAACTTAACAGGGAAGGTTACGATGTGTGCGACTTTGAATCAGGCAAAAAACGGCTAACTATATCAGAAACTATGTACTCTTGAAAGTAATTGGATCTAATTCGTACTTCTCAAACATTCAATTTTTACGTTAAAGCGTTTGGTCAAAATAAAGATATTTCATGATCAGGCCGAGAATATTTCTTTTGGCCAAATATGTTGACCAAAGTTCACGATTTAAAGTGTTTTAAACATGCCTGAGTACATGTATGTAACTGTGAACATTTTCACAATTCTGCCCAGAAATTCAAAAATATTTTCGAGAAGTGCGAACGGGGTCAACGAAATATGTTCAAAAAACATTTTCTGAGATAGTGCGCCATTGTTTGCGAGAATCTAACTGTAAGTCGGACAGGTTATTCAGATCGTGAAACAAATTAGTCTTACCGTTGTCAGCCCTTTTGGTGGAAAGAACTAGGCCGTAGTTGAGGGCTCGAGAATTTGTCCATTTCCGAAATGCTGATGTCACATTGAGTCGTATCCAACCTTGTTCCCATTTGGCTGTAACAATTTCGTCCAACTCAATCTCGGCAAAAGTTCTGTGATTACGATTTAATTTTTTTTTACAGAATTAGTAGAGTTCTCCGAATTTTAAACAATACGTATCTAATTCTATACACAGTAGTATTACCCTTCATCGTCTCCCGGCGCAATTTGTTTCACTGCAATTCTCAAGACCTCTCCGCTGAATGGATTTTCATCGTCCGCAGCATTTCCGTGACTTGGAAGTTTTGAATTAATCATTGTTCTTTTCCATAGTCGTAGTTCGGCTCCTAATACTTGATCAGTGTCAGATACTTCAGACACATCGAACCAAAATTGTTTTTCTTCTTCGTAGTTCTTGAATCTATCCGAGAATCTGTGCCCTGGTAAATTAAAGCCAGATTAGCCCTGGGTTTACAGTTTACACACTTTCTGCGCAACACGGGTGTTTTATAACATTTTATCCTCCTGCACTTTGTAGAGCATCATAATTAACACACGACCTCGCGCTTGAACTTAACGATCTGACTTCTACAACAGCTCTTATCAAACCCAGTACAAAGGAGGTAAGGCAGGATGAAATTTCTTGCGCGACAGAAAATAGCTGGAAAATGACTAAGGACCCCACACTGAAAGGAGGACTGTAAAATTTGGAAATCCGTTGCTGCTATCATATTATCGGAATTTTAATATATTCTTGAGCTTCTGGTCGATCGATTTGCTGTGATTTGTCAACCTACGATAATTTACAATTTATCCATATTCTACTGATCCAGATCCATTAAAACAGATTTAGTGGCAGAAGTGGATGAAAAATTCTAATTAATAAAAATGTGAGCTTTCATTGAATTCAATGGTAAAAAAATAGTTGAATCTCGGGGTTCTGCTGTAATTATGTACATACCAGGCAAAGAAAACTGTGCCTGTGTACTCCTCAAATTAAACTGTCTACATCAGTAGCCAGAAAACTTGATCGACAACGAATCCACTTGCTGTGCACTACATTACTACATATCAAGTCAGGATTACAATTTTATTCACAATCTGCTCAATGTTGTTAGTGGGGGAAATTGGGATTTTTGTTCAACAAGACTTTCCTGAGAATTCACTCAAATCGTGCGTCGTAAGATAAAAACTAATGATAATTTGATGCTTCGGTTAATGTAGATTTACATCAAAGTACGTGGTTTTCTGGCACATTGAGATAAGAAGGAAAGATTTACCTCGGTTATGAAAACTTATAATTGAGTCTGCTTGTTTAATTGCATCAACTTCCTTCTGGTCCACATTAAATTGACTCCATGTCAAATTTGCTCCAGTCTCCATCATGTCTGGGTCAAGGCCACCCACATGGCCAGGATTCCTTAACGCATCATCTTGACCTACCTCTCCCACAGAAATTGAATTATAAACTTCGAGTAGAAATTGTGATCCTGGAGAAGTATTATCCACAAGGTGAGGATGTGGACGTTGATGTAAACCCATAATATTCAGAATATCAAAGGAAATTTCTCGGACATCAGTTTTTGAGAACTTTTGAGTTAAAATCGTGTGGCCCTTCCCATCATCATTATAAAGTCCACTTGGTGTACCGGCTTCCGTGATTAGAATAAAATAGGTTAAAACAAATACCAGCGGTGTTCTAATTTTAAAAATCATTGTTCTGTCGGTTTTTAGCGCTTGAAAAACTCCACTTCACCGTAACTCAAACTTCGGTTCCAGTAAACCAGAATTTTATAGCAAAATTCATAATTTTTATTTGTCACACAATAAAATAAAAACTGGTTATGGCCGAATTCAAATTTCTCGGAGAATTGTTGAAATTGTAATGATACGACCACAAAGTCCGATTCATACTGAGCTAGCGTGGCACGGCACGACTGGACCACACACTGCACTAATTTCCCCAATTTTTATCTCTGGAAAATACTTCAAGAAAAGTTCATGTTTGACAGAAATTACTTTACAGAGCAGAAAAAAGGCTCTTATATTATTAGAGTACACCGCACCGTGTGGATTTTTCTTCAGGTAAGAATGTTATGTATAGAGATCAGGTATGCATGTACGTACGTACAACTTGGTGCATGTGGAACGTTTATTTTGTTCATTAAAATCCTTTTGACGAGGGGAACCTTCTCCTGTGTCTTCTACACAGTTTTTTTTTCGACCATCCAAAATGGACCATCCCAGTTTTCCTTCTTAACGCATCTTCAGGGCTTTTTCGTCGCATATTTCACTGCACTCTCCTTTGTTTGTCTCTACCTGTTCAATTCTATTGTGTGGGCTCATGTTTTAACAAGGGATTGAGTTTGAATGTAAAATTTAGATCAGATATGAGGCGAATGAGGCCTAACAATAATGGATACCGCACAAAGGGCACGGCGAAAGCTTTCCGGTCAGAATTGGCTGGATATTTGATATGTTGTAGCCCCTGACCTCCAGAACAACTTTTGTGAAGGAACCATCCCGAAATTCCCAACCCTTTCGGAGTTTTTGTACAGGGAGGCATGGGGGCCCCAAACCGAGCATCCACGCCCCTTGTGTATTGGTAACTCCGAAACGGTTGGGAATTTCGGGATGGTGAGTTCACAAAAGTTATTCAGGAGGTCAAGGGCTACAACATATCCAAAATCCAGCCAATTCTGACGGGGAAGCTTTTGTCATGCCCTTTTGCTGTATCCGTTTGTAGACTTTTTCTACCGAATATTGGAATTAAAGACAAACATATTTAATTCTTGGGAATCAGTGGCTCTGATGAAGAAATCGGAATATAATGAACAAGAAACGAAAGAACGAATGCTGTTCATAGACGCCAAACAGGGTAAACAAAGCCAACAGTACAAACTTAGAATCATTTTAGTAGCAAGGAATCACTCAACCATAAACGCCAATTAGACAATACTCTGAATTTGACATCCGAATATTGTTCCTTGTGAGACATAAAAGTATGACTTGTTGCTTCTACCTTTAAAGCCTTTTTACCTGTAAAATGTATGTTGAAACACAAGGACTAAGACGAAGACCAAGAACTGCAGGTGCGGCCGGCTCAATTTGTGTCCATTCCTTCTCTGTCTCTGCTTATACTCATAATAATAGCCGTGGCCGTCGTCATGATTAGTGAGACGTAATGTGGAATTGGACGCAGGCTAGGGAGTTAGATAAACCCCCTTCCTGTTTCTAAAATTTCCGAAAGTTCGGCGAGAAAAATCTTAAATGGTATGCTATTGCTCTAGATGATATAAATTAATTCAGTTTGACAGCTAAGAATTCCGTGACGGGTCTTTCTCTACGTTCTGAGCTTTTTGTTTTGAAACTAGTCGTTCAAACCCCCTCGAAGAAAGTTGCCCGGGAATGACATTTTCGTGATTCTGATTACAGAGCCCTTTTGTAACATTTGAATGCCGACAGTTGATCATTTCAACGAATACAGTTGGATTGAGAGTCTTGGAGTCTTCAATTTTGATAGGATACCGCTTGAATAATACAATAGAGAATGGTTGTCTAGCGATTTTGATTAAAATCGGAAAAGTGAATAAACGAATAAGAATTTTCTGATTCAGACATATTCTTATCCAAACCTAGAAAATTATTTCTTTAAGGTATTTTATTGTGTTACCTTATATGCTAAACTCAACGAAGTTAATTATTTCCAGTTTGTACATATAATCATTTGGCGTACAATATTTTCTATATGAGGTTTCTGTGCTACAATTTCGGCCAATCCAATCTAAACCCAATCTTCAAAAAAAAATATAATCCTGATATGCCATTTCCTTAATTACATATTCTCGAGTACAGAGAATTGACATTGACCGTGAATCGTGGTCGACTGGCAAGTAGACAAGTTAAAATTAAGAAGACCCTGTCTTGGACAGACACCTTGGAGCCAAGCCCTTATCGCTGCATATAATTGTAAAGTTGGTATTTTTTGTGGCAGCATGCCTATCCTTTTTTGCGAGCTCAGGTGTTAGCTGGCAAGCACAGCACATCACAATTCACAACTACAACTTTCTTGTAAACATGTGCATTATGGATGGATGGAAATAATGGATGTACAAACTCGCGTAGTGAATGAAATTAAAGATGAACACTTTACATGACATTAACATATTTCTTTTATTATCCATTCATGAGGATCACAAGAATATTATGAATGAATGATTGCAATTTGAAACGCACAAGTATTTTATATGTATGTTTGCTGGTTTTTCTACGACTCAGCCGGACAATTCATCAGACGTCACAGTTCACACACACAAAAAAAAACACAACTTTTCTCGATTACATTACATGGCGGATGGGCCGGAAAGATTACAAGCAAATTTTTATTTTGCAATTAAATTCGTATGTATGTATGTATCTCTAAAGGTAATTCTTTTAAGGAGGCGCCCGCTCGAATCAACCACATTGTCAGACAAATGTTACGTAGTGCTATAATACGTAATTTTGTTACAATTCCATTGACTAAAATCACTTACAAATTATACTTGCAATTTCAATGTCAATCTGGTATAGCCGCATGTAACGTGGATAAGATTTTCCAGTACAACAACAATTAAATTGATTGACCGCAAATACTTATATCTACAAGTAGCATGTGTATTTGTGAGGAAAATCGCAAAAACACAAAAATTGGCAAAAATTCACGTTTCATGTTATTGTAGCTGTACAGTATGTGTATGTATAACACAGAAACATTTAGCAACATCAATATTCAGAGTGTCTCGCGAGCAGATTCGAGTAGTAGAAGTTCAACAAAGGTGACAGACTTAGTTTCATGCCCTAAAACGAGTAGGGAAGTATTAACTGTCGAAGTGTTCAAAAGATTTAGTATTTTATTTTGCTTTTTAGCACCATTAAGTTTCTGAATTCTGACTATAACTTGACGGGTCAAAAACGCCCGTTTCATATATTTTGTCTTGTTTTTTATAATTTTTTACAATTTTCACATGTGCACCACCTCGGTCACCGATACCACTTAAAATATCAAGACAAGAATTATACCATCTCCGCCATTTTAACCTCAAACAGTGAAAAGTTATCAAAAACAATACAAATGATTGTAGTTCAATACTTAATCTCTCTCTGTTCAGACCCAGTCTCACAAGTCGGCAGGCATAATAATAATGTCGAGCTCTCAAAGACTCACTATATCTGACATTTTAGGCAAATTTTAGCACAACAAAATTATTTTGCTTCTACATTCTGCTCTTGTGCAGTTAAAAATTTAAAACCTTAACATTATATATTATACTGCACTCCAAATCGATGCATTTCCACAAACTATTCATACATACAGTAGAATGTTCGCCCCCATAAATTAGTAATATTTTAACATTAAATATCATGCCGTCCTTAACAAGTCAGTCTTCATTTTATCTAAATTCTTTTGACACGCTACATCAATATTTGAATAAATTCTCTGTAATTTTTTGCAATTTTGTAATTGAGTCACAATGACAATATTACATATTACATTTGCTATATAGCACAACACCAAGCACGCACTGACACCTAAATCACATAATAATTTCAGAAAGAATTTAATTCCAACTTTGGCACTCCTTTACAATTCTTTCGAAATATATTTCGAGTGAAACAATTTGTTTGCCTCTTAATTACGGTGGTGGGTTGAAGATCATATTCGAAAAATGGCGAAACGGATATCCGATTCGACTTACATGATTGGATTTGCCCGATTAGACATTATGTCCGGCAATCTCTGAAGTTGAGGATGACGATCCATATGAAGAATAATTACAATTATTAACAAAGTGGTTCGCCGCAGCATTCCCGATCCCATTGTTAACTCCATTCACTTTGCCAGAATATTCATGCATTTGAGGAGCACAATATGAAAAGAAATGATTAGTTCTGTTTGCCTTATACATTTGGACCCTAACGGATTGACATGAGGCTCTCCTCCCATCATAATGACATTTCCCTGGAGTTGACATGACAGAAGATATCATCGTAGATGGTGATAGAGCCATGGGTTGACTTCTTGATCTACTCCGTTGACTTCGTGTTCTTGGAAGAGAAGCAGTATCAAATATTTCAGCAGTCGGTGAACTCGGTGATTTTAATTTTCTAGGGTTTGATGTGAAATTGTTAGTATTGTTGTTGTTGTGATGTCCAAGCCCACCATTTTGTTGGTCTCCGTGTCTATGGGGTGTGCCAACTGGTAAAAAGTAAAATGAACTCATTCGGCCGCAAAGGATTGAAGTGAATTGTTCCCGGAATCGGTGGCAAGAGGCAATGTAAGCAATCGGGGTCCTGGAATCAAACGAAAATGAATGAATTATTAAAAAATTACACGTTATAGAAAACACACATTTTTTTGATGACATTTTAAAAGAGAATGCCGAATTTTCGGTAAGTAGAGTCAAAGGACCTCAATACATTTGGAAATGTACAGAAATAGATTACAGTGAAATTCGATGGTTTGCACTGATTTTAAATCGACTCACTCTCATTGCACATCGTTTTTCTATAAGATCCCACCCAGCCAGCCGGCGCGTGGTACTTACTGGTACTACTGTTAATTTCAAAGTGCAAGATCAAGTTAAGGTCAAAACCTCAGAAGCATTTCTGAGCTGACCTTTTTTTCTTACTCAAGACATGAAAGTCCGACTAGCCAATTATTCAGACCTATTAAATCCTACAATGTGGTGCAAAGTGCAAGGAGCAAATGTGAAATCGAAACTATGTATAAGAATTGGATAGAGTGAGTGGTTTGGAACGCCTCGTTTGCTTTTCATGTTCTGACTAGGAACAACACTGCATGTAGTAGAAAGTCGTTTGAGAAAGTCATTTCATGTAGTTTTCTAGTATTAGAAGTGATCAGAACGAGGGGCGGAAGTTGCAAAATTGCCGTGACTGCTATAAAATGATTCCTTGACTTTCTTCATGTCCAAAGTCCTGCCCGATACAAGATAAGAAATGAAATTCCCATCAGAAAGGAAACAACGAAGGAGAAGAAGAAGCAACCCATTCGATTTTATCGTCCTCATCAACCTACGAAAATCTCAATTTCATGTTCAAGACATGCAGACTTGCCCCATCCTCTGTGTGGTAGTAAATGGAGGAGAAAGTTCACAGATTGAGCCTTAGACTTTTACCAATCGCTTCAGAAATCACGTGTTTCAACACCTCTTAACGCATGATGCTGAATTTTTCAGAGTCTGGGGGACACAGAACCCGAAACTCGTAATTTTGAAGTGTTCAGAGGAACACAGCGCCTAGTAGTTCAATAATTCGAATTTAAGGAGTTTCATTTCCCGATTTTTCTCAGGGTACCAACGTTTTTTGTAATTTGTTCCCAAAACCCTTAAATGCATTTTAACGGAGTCTGGATATGTGCTTGTTTCCTGGATACCGTGACACTACTTCTTAAGGAAAGCTCTGGAGAATCATGAATGATGGATAAATCATTTGATCATTTCAAAGGAAGTCAACTTTCACCAGAATTTCACTGAAGTATTCTTTATTCCATTTTCTTTCAAAGAGGGCGTCTTTTAATAAAGCGAAGAGCTCAGAATTTATATGAATATCAAAAATATTAATATTCTTCAATTGATTTGATAGATTTTCACTTTTTTTGACATCCAAGCCTATTTCAAAACGGATCAAAATCATTTGTACCAGATTTAGTAGATAAATAAAAAGTTTTCCAGTATGCACAGTAGAGTACAATTCCGATTTCCTGAGTAATGCGTCTTTATCTATTTAATGGATTTCCAGAACCCCCGTAGCTTCCCGAGTCTGTTCCTGCCTACATCAAAAGGAGTTCTGCTGACTTGAAGAAAAAATTAGGGCAATCTGAATGTGCAGTATATATTGTTTGGTGAATGTGGATTTTGTGGGTATGGGACTTGTATAATTGTCCTATCCCAACAAATCCACGAAACCACCCATGGTGTTGAAGGATTCTACTGCACTTTATAGCTCACGGGTAATTTGCTTTCTCCTGTTCCTCCTTTCACGACTTTTCCAGTCGTCCCGAGCGGGGCGCCCATGCCAGCCAACAACTTACATTACATTGCATTACATGGAGTTTAGGAGCAAATAATTTTGAAAATGACATTATTACCCCCTATAAGTTTTTTTTTGTTCCGGGTAGTGAATTCACATTTCACATCTGAAGGGAAATGTGCAAAGGACAGGAATGTGTGCACATATTTTATGACATAAATGAATGTAACTAGCAGTAGTAATAGTAGAGTTAGCATTTTCATGCATGTCCCAAGGAATTGGGTGACTGCCCTCCTGGTAAAGATAGCTTGACCCGGAAATTATCTTAGGCTTGAATTAATGAACGATGTTCTACAACTGAATTCATTTTGTGTGCTTACGGTGCATTGCACTTCACTTCACAACTAGGGTAATTTTAATAGTTCTTTTCTCGTTCGTATCATTGTAAGATGTGAATTCTCTGCGGTTTAAATTCGGCAGTAAAGATGTTCGATTTACATTAAGCCCAGGGATCTTTTTTAGGGTGGAGTTTTAAAATAGAACAGCAGTTTGGACTTAAGCTTTTTCAGTAATAGGCCATTATCAATTTGGAAGAATTTCATTCCCCCATAACAACCCCACTTGCCTCATCAAAGCAGAGTATGAGCAAAAGCACGATAAAATGGATAAATCAAAAATTATGTTAATTGAAACACAACGTGGAAGATAATACATATACAAAAAAATCCTCAGGCCGAGTTTGTACGAGAAAGTCAGGTCTATTTTGTATTGTTTATAGTACCCACCCGAGGATTAGCGTATAATTCACATGATAAGAAGTCAAGCCGAGAGGATTTAAGATTTAAGGCTACCACTTTGATCTCCCGAGGGTTGAATATAAATTTAAAGTATCCTTAAGTTGTCCACCGACGCGAACGGGATATCCTGTTCTATGATTATGAATTTCCATCCCAAATTTTCTTTCCCACCCACTGGCCTACCAGGCCAGAGAAATCATTCAAATTCAGTTTACGTAATAAGTGTCAGAGGGCATTGAACTCAAACTCAGTCCGGAGTATAATATTACATTTACTTTCTTCCTGTTTTTCTTACTTTCTCCTTTTCCTTCCACCCAGAGAAAAAAAAGGAGGAATTGTGAATAAAAAAAGGAGGAAGAGGAAGTGAGAGTGAAGGTGACAAGTTTAAACTGTGATTCAATTCACGAGACCAGCAAGCATGCACACCCAGCCATGCATATTCATGTGGAAAAATTGACATGTATTTGT
>JAQGCB010000784.1:0-18506 GCA_034698835.1 Protaphorura tricampata | reverse complement strand
TTCCAACCGGGCCGATTGACTTCGTTCAGCCCCACGTTTGTTCCAAGCCACACACTCACACCGATATTTCTCAGGACCAAAATATTCTTGAACTTCTTCACGGGTAATGTTGAGTTGAACTTCCGTCTACAAAGAGCAATAAAATCATGGGCGGGCTTATTAAGGAGACAGCCGAAGAGAATAGTACTAGACTTAAGAGAGAGCGGATCTTAAGAGGGAAGGAATGATCTTCTTCGTCTTTTATTATAAACCTTATTATTAGGGTGATGGGCCAAGTACTGTCATAAACTTGATAATTCTCCCCCTTTAATGACTTTTCCAAAGTCTTGAGGCAGTCAAACAGACCATTTGTTTGTGCACAGAAAGGCGTAGTTAAAATGAAGAAAATCATAATTTTGAATTTATAAACTCTACGGCTACTCCTTCTACTTCATTACTGCATTCTTCACTTTGTTTGCCAAGTTATATTAATAGACTTTTCGAAAGACGTTAACCCAAATTTTGGTTTCACATAAAGTTTAACCAAGGGAGAAACAGTGGTCAAGACAAGGCTTTAAAAAAATGCAAATCTCCACTCGAATTGTCTCTGAATTAAGAATTGGCAAGCGTTGAATTTCAATTTGAGGAGTTTATTCGTACTTTCTCCATTTCCCTTAATGGAGAAAGCAGCGCCTTCATAACAGATTTTTCCTTATTGGAAATTCCATATATATTTATTCAACTTAGGGTACTGAGAAATTCCAAATTCTGATAATGTATACTGCATACTCGGACAAAAGATTTCAAATAACGGTAAAAAAAAGATTGAACTTACAATGGGTGCCCCTGTATTGCCATGTGTGAAGCGTTGAAACAATTGCTTCTTGTTAGGCTGGAACATCAAAATGCAAAAGTTAGTTGTGATGTATTCGCGCGGGGTATAATCGGTAAACGTAGGGGGAATAAAAGGATTTACTTACCACAACTTGACCATTGCACTTGAAGTAGACCTTGAGAAGAAAAACAAATATTAGATGACAACATTAGAATTAGAACCGTCAAGACCACCAGAGAGAGAGTGAAATCGTCATTAGACATGCTTCTAATGTTCCCTATTATCCCGCACTCCAGGCTCCCTGAAAAGCTCTTTATTCCGGTTATTTAGTCCTTTTGTCAAGAAGAAATGAGAAAGAGAAGCCGATTCCTTTCAGTCTCAAAATGGTTCGTGGCATGCAATTCGAGTGAAAGCACTATTTCTTCCTTTTCTCAAGAAGATTAACATATGTATGTATGTATGTACACAGCAAATAAAAAAACTTACTTTGAGAGCTGAAGCAACTCGACAGGTGAGAGTCTGCAATGGATAGAATATAACACTTATCTCATAAACCTCAAAACTAATACAAAATCCGACCACTTTACACTTACCGCAGCTTTTGTCCGAAAAACGTAGGAGTCTTCCGGTTCCAATTGGAACCACAGAACATCGTAGGCCCAAGGCTCATTAGGCAATGAGTCTGGGAGTGTGGACTCATCTGTAAACAAACATTCGGGCTTTAGTCAACACCGACCGACAACGACAAACAAATCATAATAGGTAAATCTATTTGTTCGAGATAAATAAACTTCTGTCTGAGGAGATCAGTTAAACCAATATACATTGTTAAGGTCGCTCAAAAGCAAAAGTAAACTAGTTACGACGTTTCCCCCAGAATTGTATTGTGCTCATTCGTCCATCTGACACACTCTGTCTGCTGGTCGAGTTGAAATAGAAATATCATGACCTCTGTAATTAGTAGCCCATATTTTGGTCCATACAGAATGTGTTTGATGACTAAATGATTCATGCATCGGCCGTAACTATTATAAGGTTCGTTAATTATGTATTGTATTGGACTGCTTGCATATTGACATATACCGATAATACTAAAAGTGATAAATGAAGAAAAATTAGCGGCCCAGACTAATCAGTCAAATAATCGGTGCTCAGAGACAGGACAGAAATATTATGGAAGAGCACGTAAGGATATAAATAATTGATATGCCAATAGGAGAACCCAAGTCATAACTTTTAACTCTGACCCGAAAAGTTATTTATTTACAGTACAATTTCTATTCTGTTGAATGCTCCATACCTGTAGTGAATCCTTATTAAACACGTTAAATAGACGTAGTGACTCCGCTTCCAGCTTTCCATTTGTTAAAGTACATAACACACAGTGCATAACTCGTTGTTTGTGAGGGACGATTAATGAAATTGACCTTGGAAGTAGAGATAGACTTCCCCAAGTGCCCATGCAACCAAGGAAAAGGGTAACCAACTAAGACGGGCTCAGAATCTTTAGAACCCTTCCCAAGACGAAACTGCCTTTGAACATGATTTTAAAAACAAAATAAGATAAAGATACACTCAGGTAAGTGTAGGAGAGACGAAAGAAGTCGTGGACAGGACAAGGCTATCTCCATCTCCATATCCTTATCAATACACTGGGCATGGTTGGGATGATGTTCTTAAATTGTAATTCAACGGAGAGAGCAGAAGTAGAAACATAAAAAAAAATCCCTGAAGAAACTGGGCGGACTACATTAAGAAGACTAATATCAGTCCTTGTCTGTTTTTACGGACCTTTCAACGGAGTGGAAAGGTAGAAAAGAAGGATCATTTGTTTTCGTTCTTCCAGTCCGGGCGGACAGACTTGTCCAAGTATGCATGCAGCGTCAGCGTATAACTTACAATTGACAGAACATACACCACTATCACCCCAACAATGCTACAGTCAATTGAGAGAAAAATTGGTTTGTTTCGAAAAGCCCGAAATCTTGTCGACAAATCAGACAAAATTGAAGAAACTGTGCACAAGTCGGAGGAAGATATTCGTAGGATGACGTTAACATCCAAGAAGCACCCTTAAGAGCCTGTTTCCTTTCTTTTGTGTCTAAATATGCATTGAGTCTTCGTCATTATGAAGTTGTCTTTCTTCAGGGAACAGGAAACCGCACTTCACTACTCTTCACCATTATTGTTAAATGTTAGGAGTGTCAATGGTCAAATAATGACCACAAAACACCCGGAGTTTTGAGTAAATGGATAAATACGGTAAATTAGACTTTATGCTCAGCGAGATGTCAAAAATTCGGAACAAAACGGATGACATGTCCTTGTCAGAAACTAAGCCAATATTTATTGCTGGCTAAATCGGCATTAAAGATGACCATATTGGCACTTCCTAGGGAGGCAGGTTGCTTAATTTGAGATAATAGATTAGTCCATTAGTTTTCCATGCATATGATGGAGAAAGTATCTCAACTTATTCGAAGAGGACAGATGAAAAAAGGATCTGTCTACACCATGCTTGCTATACTTTTATATTTGCAGATTTTGATGAGAATAATTTCTTCCGCCAACCCTAGATATCTTTAAAATAGACAAATTTTAACGCAGTCAAATTGGAGTAATTTCTCCTAATCAGACTTCCAATTCAGTGCGGAAACGAATTATAACTTTTACTTTCATACACGGCTTAATTACAATTACATGGTGGATTTGAAAACCTCATTTCTTTTCCATCCAAGACTTCGATTATTACTTAAAACTTTTCAGATCGAGTTTTAACTTTCAAAAGGAGACAGTCATGAACACGAAATGCATGAAGATTTAGGATTATCTATTTTAAGAACCACTCTGTATTTTTTAAGCCTAAGTTCCTTTATCTCAAACTCTCATGCAGTCATAGTTTGTTAAAACTATACTCATAACATAACAGAAGGAAAGAAACTTGATCCATCCCATAACCCTTTACTTTCCACAAGAGAAATTAGGCTACAGACAGACACACAGATAAGTTTGCTCCAGGCAAGTTTAAACATCCAAAAACTGTGTGTGTGTGTGTTTCCAGTATCTTTTTACCTGATACAGTGCAGTGTGAGTGCATAGTGCTAGCTATGCATAAATACTCAAGTTCACTAAATCATATCTCATGTACATGTATACGATGGAGAAAAGCTTTTAGCAATTTACGTGAACATGTAATATGGAGACTTTCCATGCTTAATCTAGTGTACAGGTAGTAGTGTCTGTTCCTTAGTAACTTCCTGGAACTTATGAAGAACCCTTTTGGTTAGTCATAACATTATAGGATAAATGTAAAGGACTTATCTAAAGAAAGAGAAATGTAGCGGAGCGCCTGACGTGGCGGCGGTAGCTTCACAACTTTTCTTTGAAGTCCGGCTCATGTTACTCGCTCACAACTTTTAAAGTCATGGACCAAGTCAAGTATTCAGGCAAAATGGTATTCATCCTTTCCTTCACTATTTGCTATTTTGAAGCTCCTACTTTAGAGAAACTTGAAAGATTGTCCTTTTTCTGATTCCGGCGGCTACCAACCAAATGTACGTACCTTTGACTTTCTCCAAGCCCTCTTGATTTATGTTATAGCAAAGCAATGCAAATATAAAACCTGCTCTCGTGAGCTAATTAATTGGGTAAAATTAATTACATACATACATACATATCAGTTGGTCCTTGTATACTAGTTTCGCTCAGCAATGATGGGGGTTTTATCCCTACAGCAGACACAATTAACATTAAACTGGCAAGTATTTGACACACATGTTAACTGTTTCGTCCGGTGAAGTGCTTAGCCTATTAACTTTCTCCCCGCATTGGGCTATTAGCGTATGATATTTACTTCCAGTTTAATGGTGACAATTTCGTGTCATTGATGGTATTTATGGAAATAAAAATGAATCACGTTTCTCCAATTATCCGACAAGTTTAGCATGATATTTTGGCACAACATAAATTTTTTTGGCACAAAATAAGGGCTTACAGTTTTAGTGATTCTTACCGAAGGAGTTCAAATGACAACCTTATAAATAATCATGTCGCTAAACATGAGGAACTATTAGGTTATATAATATGTAAAGTTTAGTGACAGGCCATTATTTTCTCGTCTACACCTCTGCTGAAACCCATAATAAAACCACAGACAAATTTCCCTATTTGAATAATGACTTTAACAAACCAGTAATCCTTCTGCTGATTCATCTACTCATGTTTGTAATTTAGACAGGGCTGAAGTGTACATTGGCAAGTACGACCACTACTTCTCTTGGGTTGCATGCAAACGCACGGCACGGGAAGTTGGTGTTGGTTCGTTACTTTTCCTGTTTACCTAATTACGAACCCATTCATGGGGTTGGTACTGTATATTTACACCTGCAGGAGACTCACAGTCAAATTAACTTCTATTTGAAATGATACTCTTTTAGGATTACAGGGACACGTTCTTCAATGTATGCATGAGTGAATCGACTGAAGCGAATGAGATTGATCGATGATGCAACTGGAATAGAAATTTAAGGGAGTGCATACTGCATCAAACATTGAATTCTACAAACACCACTTCACTCTTGCTAACGTGCGTAAATACTAGTTACACTCCCACGCACATGTGATGAAATAATTACTGTCCTTAGAAAATAAGTTTTAAGCCTTTCATGTTGTGCTTCAAAGATTTTTCTAAAGTTTGGTTCACAAAAATACTCCTTGAGATTCAATCTTCTAGAGTAGTCGATTCAAGTTATACTAGTCAAAATTATTGAAGTTGGATTTTACATCAACAGATAATTTTTACTCCACCGAATGAGTTGAACAATTCGATATGAAAAAAGAAATTCCTGTGTTTTCACACCTTTATATCGTTATCGTTTTCATTCCTTTCCCATGCATTAATTAAGGTGTGCAATTCCTCGTTTATCAATGAAATGAGAAGTGATTAAAACTGGTTTTCAAAATAGAGTACTTCCTTTGTACGGACATTTAATTACCGTCTGTCTGGTTTTTGGCCCTGGCCCTTACGTTTCGTGCCAGAAGACCATATGCATGCAACTCCTGCTGCAATATGTATGTGAGTGATGTTGTGTTTTTAATGCATTTTCGGTTGCAGCATTGCTGCAGCAGAAGGAGTGGAGCAAACAAACATCTGCATCTCCAATCCGCATCTTGAATGAGTAGAAGTTAGAAGTAGATGTATGGATCTGTCGGTAGACCTCATGTGGAGTTCAACTCTTTCATATTTTTATACACATGTTCCAGTCCAACTGGGTTTGTATTTTTAAAATTTAATTCTATATTTTCCTTCAACCGGTAAAATACGAAAGTTGTTTCAATTTCAATAAAATATTTTCACAATTTTCAGCATTTGGCAATATCATTAGACTGGAACACAACAACAAAACGTGACACCCAACAATAAGGGCAGGTCCAACACGTATGACCTCAAAATGCAAATGGACTGTAACATAATATGCAGGACAGGAGTAGAGTAGTATGACCGGCATAACAAAATTTTCATTAGATTGCATGCATACGTAGCGTAACCATTAGGACTTATCATTCCTCTCCTTATCATCATCCCTGGGAGTTAAGAACAACAATGAAGTCCCCACATAACAAATGAAATAATGATTCCATATTTGAAGTCTGCTCCGTTCTCTCCTTTATGTCCTTTCCCTTGAAGGCATCATCACTCTCAAGACAAGCCTCAGAGAATCATTAATACTGTCTAATGAGGAAAGATTAGACTACACCTTTAACAATGAACTTTCCTAACACATCAAACCATTTTCATTCCTTAAAGGCAACCCGATACTTTACAGACTTTAGTTTATTCATCTTCAGTCTGTGTCTTCGTCTTTTGCACTTTCATGACTACAATAGCAAAGAAATCTAAACCTGAAGGCAAGATGTGACGCTTCGACTCTTATTCGTGTTCCGACATCATACGCCTTGGATCTAACCAAACTATGTCTATTGTGAATAACAGTGTTTGATGAAATCTCTGCCTTGTCTACCAAGGGTATAATGAATACACACATTTCCTCGAAAGACATGAATAATTAAACAAAATGTACCAGAATACCCAGAACTAAAACAAACATGCTTGGATAGAAAGATTCGTGTCAGAGATTCGGGTCACACATTGTCAGCCTTTGCCGATTCGTTATTGTGAATATACGATCACAAGGTTGATATGGCGTGGCGGTTGATACAGTATGACTAATGTGTCGATTTCTTCGCATACGGGTTGACAACGGATCCGTTGGAAACAACTGGGTGGATCCGGCAAAAGAGTTTGGAGTTTAGAGAATGGACAGACTTTAAAAAGCGTTCCCTAATGAGAAAACCTATTTCGTCGTAAAACTAAATTCTAAATTGAGGGGAAAGTAAGTGTTTGAAAGAAATTAACTAATAATACACTCTCGTTCTCCGGAATTTAAGTTCGTTTAGACTTTCGTTCCATTCCCCCCAGAGTAAACCATTCAAATGTTCGTTCATTTGTGTGAACGGGAGTATCGATGGGGAAGGAAGTTTCCTATCTTTTATTTTATTACCTTCAACGTCAACAGCTCCACCGGCCAGAAGAAGATGAGTTAAAAATAGGAAAAGTTTCATCGTCATTGTTTCCTTTTTTTTCTTTTCTGCTGAGTTAGCACAAAACCAGAGCCGAGTCTTCAAGCTCAAATCCTTTCAGTTCGGAACCTGTATCAGGAACAGGAGCAGGAGTTTCCGTATTAATGTACCATACAGTTTCTTTTTCCAGAGTTTTCTTTTAGACGACTGATATTAGGTCTTCCACAAAGCGATACATGAAGTAGTAATGACTCGACGATAGCATTCCAGTACATGAATGTCTGAGTAGCTTTTCTTCGTCGCCGTGCATGTCGATCCTGTCAATGAACACAAAGAAAGATTTGATTAGTTAAATCAACTATTTTATTTTGTAAAAAAATGTATGTATTTATTCGATTAATCATACCCTTTAGCTTTCACTAAAAAATATTGTATGAATGAATGAGTGACTCATTCATTCACAATAATAATGCAAATCTAACTCAAATTAAGATCAAAGGGGATACTTGGGTCAATGAAAACATCACTTGAGTTCCCAATATTGAGTCAATTACTTAGAACATGTCACTCTTTTGACCTGATCCTCTTCGAAATAATGAGATCGTGACTCGAATAAAGGGAATATATTTTCCTTGTGATGTAAAGGGTGGAGGAAAAAGATGAGTTGACGAGCCTTCGTGTCCATCAACTAAAACTGCTGAATAGAAGAAGGGGTTGAGTTTCGTGAATGGATGGCTCGGTTGGAAGGAAAGAAGGAAGTATTCCAAAGATAACTTTATGAGAAAACTTGAGCACTACAACATTCACCAAAGAGAATGTATTGAAAGTGAACCGAAAATGTGAGGGATGAGCCTACCGTTACACCGTTTCGGTGTTGAGAGACAAGTTTTTATCGGGAAAAACACGTCTGTTCGCTTAGAACAAAACGCACATGTCACCCGTAAGTTCTTTTTACTTAATACGCTGCACTGTGCACGTAAAAGATACCAGATACATGTCAGAGAGGTCGAGGTCAAAAATCCCATCATTGTAGAGCAATTTAGCTATTAGCGAAGTACGTTGGCTTGGCTAATTCATTTTAGTTCGTTCTGAAATTAAATTATTGCGCAATCTGTTTTGTCTCATGGCAGTCGTATTTCGTATACGCGTAATGCGTGTTGAAAGCTGTTACGGCATTCTCTTCTCGAAAGTCTCACAGTCACAGTCAATCTACAAGAAGGTTTGTCTTGGTTGGTTCAGAAATTTACGAGAGCTTCCAATTCCTGCACTGAAAATGTTTCTTCTGTATTTTCAGACAATCGGATATTGTGTTTCATATTTTGAATTTCACTATCAAGAGTAGAGTTCGAAACAACGAAGACATAATACGATTCTGCAGTCGGTATGATTTTACGTATGTACATATTACTCAAATTTGTGTGGCGACATGGCAGATGAAAATTCGCCGAGGCATACTGCAGTTATCATGAACGTGTCATAACCGGTGCCCACGGCAAAACGCCTTGACCTCTTTATTTCCAACGAGACAGCGTCCATTGAAATCAGTCTGCTCAAAAGAAGTTTCAGAGAAAGGCACGATCGGTTGACTAAATCAGAAGGAGATATACATCTTTGTGTGATTTTCAGAATTTCTCCCTCAAAAAGATAACAATGCTCAAAATATAGCTAAAGGGCTAAATCGGAACAAAACTACCCGAACTCCGACGGTCACAAGAAATAATGCCAGGGTTGTCATATTAGAGAATAAAGCTCTTTAAAACACTACGAAAAAAGATTCCTGTCGTCATTGTTTTCTCATAGTTTTGAGAGATTTAAAATTTATACACATGTGGGTACTTGACTCTAAATGAGTTGTTCATTTTGCCCAAAATTCGACGAGTCCTAGCCATATGATTTTTCGGTCACCGGAAACTAAATTACTTCATAATAAAATTCAGGCTGTCAATCTAATCCTCCTGCTTCCCAAAATTAAACCATGGTCAGAGTGAGACGGGTGATTTAGACATTGTAATGTAATAGCGCAAACTATGTAATTAAAGTGAAACATATGATGGTACACGTAGTAAAGGAACAATGACACTACTAGTAATGAAAACCCGGAATTGAATTGACCATGAAAAACTTTTACTCATGCGGGACAAGCAAGCAGTGACATTTGGAAACCGAGAACTAGTGGAAGTGATTTTTTTGAGGAACGACTCCAATTTTTGATAAGAATGCTGAATCACTCACTCCCAAGACTTCCTTCTCGTTTAAATGATGCTCTGTCATCACGACATAGACTAGACGGACGTGAGCAAGCTGACTGACTGAGTCTTCCACCGATCAAATCAATGCAATGCCCGCTTTCAATAAAAAAGAGAGGATGGGATCCTTCAACCATTATAATACACGTCCGATCTCACGAAGTTTTTTACCCTTTCTTCCACTCTAGCCTTCCATCCGAAACGTTTCACGTAGTCATCAAAATTGATTATTTCAAATCACCGGATAATAACTTTCCAGCAAATGCAGCACTCCACTTTATAATCTTGGGCCTGAGTACGCGCCGCTGACCCTGTCTATTCTATGTTAACTCCGATTTTCCAATTTTATGTCCGCTTGTGTGCCGTCGATTGGTTTCACTTCTTCGTTGAATTTATATACTTACGTGAGTCTCGGCAACCTACCAAAATTATCGATATACACCAGGGGAGCTGATAAATAATTTTATTATTTTGCAACTAGAATTTTTTGAAGTCTCTAATAGTAAATTGTTGAAAATGTGGTTAGAACCATCAACCAACTCAAAATCGTTTGACGTTAAGTTAATTTGGAAACACTATTTGAAGCATCTGAATTCTTAGTTAATCTCGAGGAAACAACTAACTAAATATATTCCTCCCTGTTTTACAAATAAGGCTATCTGGTTCTATCTGGCTATCACCCTTGTCCAGAATGTTCAAATTCGTTCTGTTCATGGTCATCTGGAAACCGCCTGGAATGGAAAGAATGACAAGTTGTACCCTTGTACCCATAAAAAAACACCCAGCGAACAAGCTCTTTCAGATTATTTTGAAATCAAAGGTAGACAGAGATAAATTTCAAAATCACAACTAAAAAACTATGGTGGCAGCTTCCTACGTACGGACTAGTCCTAGTCCTAGTCCTAGTGTATGTAGATTCAGATTCCGAAAATGGTGGACATCGCTTTTCCAATCTATCCAGATTCAAATCCTTGTCAACGTTAGATTTGTATGCATGAAGATGAGCAATCTTCTCCGAAAATCTTTGAGTTTCTTTCACCCGCTCATTTAAAGTAACACGTTCACTTCCCAAGATAAGTTTGAAAGATACCCAGGTTGATGATCAAAATAAATTATTTCTTTACGACTGACTTCTTTGTGGCCTACATTGTTGCATGTTTCTTTTTCTGTACGACAGACAATACAGTGTGGGCAGGCCTTACAGAACAGCCCTTATAAAAAACTGGAAGTGTTATCAAAACTAAAACTACTCAAGCGTCAAACGGAGCAAGTCTATTCTATTGTGTGAACCAAGTTTTATTCCATTTCCTTTACTTACCTGCTGGAGCCTAAAATCCGCTGATTTCCTGAAATGTAAACCCTCATTTTAGAATCTCTCTCCTTTTTAGGGTCAAATTGTGGCCCACACACGGATAAAATCATCACTACTCTGCTCCAGGAGCAGAGCCATAAATAAAAGCGGAAATAAAAACCGGTAAGTAATGCAGGGCAGTGCAGTGGAGCGCAGTCTAATAAAAACAAACGGTCTGTCGGTCTATTTTTTCTCTTTGCTCACCACCAGGTAACCGGTTAATGAGGAGTGGGAAAAGTCAGACGAGGCTAAATATGACCGTGCAATGAAATAAAATACCGTGGGGTAATAATAATAATTCACAGAACAAATAATTCCTTCACAAAAGGAAAACTCAGGAAGGGAGTATAAAAAAGCCCACCCTATAAACGGATGTCTGTTCCAAAAATAATAATTTCTGAATTTTAGTCTGACTCTTTTAAGATGGATTTTATTAAAATGTGTTTGCAGGATAATCACATTTCTACGACTTGTACGCTGCAATATAAGATATTTTCTTGCAGAGCCAATCACTTGAAACACTGAAAACTCTGAAAATGTATGAATCAAAAGTGTCGCTCGGGTCAAATCATGAATTTGTGAAAATGACTGAGGTATACGATAGATTTGGTTCCATGAAGTTATGTATTCCTAAACTGAAAAGATCTAGCAAAATAATCAAATGCTCAAGACTTCCCCTTGATTTCTATGCCCCCAGCGGAAGATCTCCGTGAATCTTTCAACTGCTTGTCCAGATCTGTCTGAGAACAAGAATTCGAAATTGTTCTGGAAATGCCTTCCTTCCCTAAGATGAGGAAGATGAGGAAGGAAAATGCAAGTTGGAAAATTCTTATTACTGGATGTGATGTAATGCAATGTAATCTATGGATGAGAGACATGTGCATATATCATTGACCACCCGTTGGGTTCAAACTCTGACTGAGCAAACGAAAACATTTAAACAACCTCCCACTAAGTTCTTACATTTTGGTCTAATGTTAACACTTTCTAGCAAGCTGTGAGAGATTCTGGAGAGGCTCTCAAATCAAAATAACCCGGACACGCGCCTATCTATTTTTCGGGAGAATAGATAAACGGACGGACGGACGAACGAACGAACGATTTCTTGTGCATATAACGTTCAGAGGAACGCTCCGGGTTAATCGATTTTGCTTTGTTTTAATTCAGACGAACTGAAATAATTTACATTTCATTTGAAAACTTTTGCTGCCCTGCCGTGCCAAGTCTATGTAGAGATTCCCGAATAAATATTATCTCCTATACCTTCCAGGCATTGCAAAGGCAATACGTGAACGAACAACGCCACGTGGTGTATGGAAATTGCTTTCAAAAGTTTAATCAGCTCCACTCAATCGTTAGAATCTTCAATCATATTCTGGCGAATGGGCTTGTTGGCTAAAGGCGAAGGAAAATGGGCTACTCACTTACGGTCACGCAATGGACAAAAAATAAATTAGCAAGGAAGAAAATAGAAATATCAATACATCACGAGGATACACATTTCCCTTGGAAAGAATTGCACGAGCAGAATTTCGACATTTGATCAACTTTTACAACGGGAAAACTACAACATGACATTTCACATCGGTTTATGCTACTGCTTAGATGTTTCAGCTCAATTTCAGGTAAAATGAAGACTGCACTGATCAAAACGCCTTCTTTAATATCATGCAGCTCTACAGACTTGTAGCAGGTGCAATGTCCAGCACATCTTTCGACAAGAGCAAAACTTATGTACATGTTTTTACACAGGAGACCGACGGAACAAGTTTGCTTCACTCCTCACGTCACGATTTTGACACCGGAATGTGAAAATTATTTTTCGTGCAACAGTAATTAAATGACACACAATAAATTACCTTCCTCTGAGAAAGCAAGATAAGAAATGAATACAATTGTGTTTAATGTGTTCACGCAATTCAACGAATTACTTGACTCCAGCGTATGTAGCATGGTCAAAATCCTGGACGTGAGGAATTGGCGATGTAATAATTCATAACTTTATGTTATCATTTGAATTCATAATTATTTTTCTTTCGATAAACCCACATAATTCAAAAGGCTTCGTTTTTAAATTATACGTGAGTCTTAGTTTTAATTACCAAATCTAAACGGGATAAACAGTTTCCACATTCGATGAAAACTAAATGCTATTAATCGTTCCAACAAAGTTTGTTAATTTCGACGAATTTCTATTACATGCACATTAGTTTCCTTCCACGTTAGACGGAAAGTGGAAACGAAGGCTCTTAATTTTCGAAACTGTGTTCTTCCAGTTAATAGTGTAAAGAAGACCGGTTTCGGGTTCACTTACATTCACTCCAATGCTGTTCTAACTAAAGCAAAAAATGAATCGAAACAATTTGGACTATGAATATGTGTTTTGTAAATGAAAACACGCATTTGCATTTATTTTCATTCTTGAACACAAAACAGACAATCATAGAGGATAGACAAGACATACCTCTCTCTCCAGTCCCTTCTTTTCTTAAATTAAGATAATGACAGAGTAGGAAGAATTTGTTCCCAGGTAACAGAAAAGCAAAGCAATCAATTCAGTGTATTCTGTATGGCGTTTGGCATTTCACGGGTTGAACAAAAGAAGACATGCCTGATGCCTGCACGACAAGTGCATGACTGACTCACTTCAAAGAATAGCCCTTTTGGTCTATGTCTAATGTCTGTCTATCCCTATAATCAGTACCTTTAGATAGAGGACGTTACCTTCCCCACTATTTTAGTACCATCAAAAGTCATTATTACCACATTATTTTTCTGGAGAGTCCTGCTTATGTAACTAAAAATGTGAAGATGCTGATGCATCAGAATTTTATGTGTACAGTGTGTTTTGTGAGCACAACGAAATGACTGTAAATTATAGAGTAGCTCTTTAGTTTTTTTGAAAAGGTCCCCTTTTCTCATGGATACCTTGGAGAGGACTTCACTTGGTCTTTATGTGATGGTCTGGTCTGGTCACTAATTGACTGTATAGTGTTCTGTTTTGTGTGCCCGGCCTGGATCCCAAGGCCCTGAAGGGATAGAGATGGACAACTTTTACAAGGAACGGAATTCAGAGGAAAAATTCAGTTTCTTGAAATTTTGGCATCCTCAGTTGGAGAATAAAGACTTCAGCCGCGGAATTCACTATCATTAAACACCTATTAAATAGTATCCGCCGGTAAAGACGGTAAACCTTCGGGTTTGACATATTTTCAGTGATGAATACTTATGTTAGTTAGTTTCCGTTTGGCATACGGGATAAACCCACATTATTACGGAGAAGAGGAAGTGAACGTCCCACAGTGTCTATTCAAGTGAGCGAACTTCTATTCATAGCGAAGCAACAAGGACTACTGTTACAATACATATGGCTGACTTTTAATTCCTTATTACGAACCATTACTTTAAGGCTTTAAACTAAAACCTCTGTAGAATCGTTACGATATACGCTAAGAATATTTACAAAATGAACAGAAACTTTTCCTACACATTCCAGAGGCACGCCGAATAGTCATGACTCATGAATCCTGAAGGTTTCGACGAATCGAAACTTCACAACTGCCAAGTTTCCCTTGTTACACTGGAAGATTTCCTTTTTACTTTTAAGAAGTGCAAGGGCATTATTATCCCTTGCGTTTCGTGCCTAGGTGGGTGTTTTTTCTTCCTCTTCCACTTCTCTGAATCTCTGACCAGCAGCAATTTAAAACAAAGAGACGGAGACGATCCAAGTTAGTCCTTCTACTTGTTAAAAAAAAGATCTGGAAAAAAGGGATTGCGGGGAGGGACTCGTCAGGCGAAGAATGAAACCAAGATGGGAAAATCACGTCTTGAAAAAAATATGACTCTCGAATTCAAACGTGCATTCCAACCTTTAAACTACAGCTTAAATCTAAATTCCAAAGTTACTGAAGCTAATAAAAGGCAAAAACATTGCGCTGTTAAAAACCGTAGCGCAGCAATAGTGTTTTAATTGGCTCTATCCAGAAATCTCGATTATAAAAAGGAGACAGAAAATAGGGCGAAATAGTGAATTATTTTGAGTCTTGTGGGGTCAATCACTCGGGTAGATAAGTTGGATGGTTGCCTTAACATATTTCCTCAACAGGATCCCGCAATACGTACTACAAGGAGTACCTTCATTTGGCTAAATAAAAAATGCCACGCATTCATCATATCTGACCAATTCTTACCAGCAAATGTAAAGAAATGGGTGCATATAATTCTAACACTGAATTGTGGATTCTAAAATACAAGTGAGAAGTTAAGCGAACCACGCTGAATATTTATATGCATGCACTACACACTTGCACTTCCTTGTAAGTTCTTGAGTATTATTCCTTGTATAAAACTTTTAACATGAGCTAATTGGACACAATCCGGTTTTTCGGGACGGGAGAACAGGTGCAGTAATAGTAATACTAGTTGTATACCGGTCGGTCTTCTCAAAAATGTTCTTCGCTGCAGTTGTGCAGTTAATGCATTGCACTTGCATATGAAATATGTGGACGAAGAAAATTATAAGTTTAGACACTTAAACGTAAGCGGAAACTTCCTATTAAAATAATTGAAGCATGAAATGAAAATAATTTTTTAGTTGTTAGTAGACCTTAGACCAAAACCAACCACCAACCTTTAACCTGAAATACAACAGTTCTTATGATTCTATCTAAAATCCCAACATCCATAAAATTTAACTATGAACTGCTCTATAGTTGATTAAAAAATGTGCAACTTACTTGGGAGATCCAGCCAGTAGAAAAGAAATCAGTATTCACACAGGAATCCCAAGAGACAATACAGTAAACGTGACAGAAAATGGTTGGGTTTCCACGAAATAGTCAGAGACACTTTTACGATCAAATCCCACGTTACTCCGACTGTGTTTATTTTTAATTGAGTAACCAAAATTTAATGAACTTCACTCATACAACGAAAACAAAACATCCCCATCCAGTTTGATTTTTACAATTCAAAAATTCGGACAAAATTTCAATTCACCTGTCTCCACAATGTTCAGGCACCACCGATAAACGTCAAACACACAAAAGCACGTGTACGGGTGTACGTGCGTGTGAAAACTCACACACTTAAGAAATCTTGTAAACAAACGTGTCCCCAGATTCCGGACGTTGCACCCGTCTTTTTTTTTTGCACAAAATTTTCACACGCTAAACGAGATCATACACATGTATGTATGATTGTCAACAACTGTTGAAAATGTGTCTTTAGGTTTTTGTCACACAAATAATTCAGTTATTCTGGTTTAACCTACTACACCCACACCCGAGCCCAAACATGTAAGTTTTGATAACGTTGAGTAAACAATAAATTGGCAGTGACGACAAGAGAGTATCAGAATTGACATACGGTTCGGTGTCCCCTAAAGACACAGATGACGATGAAACATAGAATTTTTGTAGTTTATTCTTGAGAACAAAACAAGTGACGAGTAGTAGTACAAGTACACGGCATCTGAAGAACACATGTGTTTTTCCCCACCAGCACCAGTGTAGCGTCGTCGTCGTTCCTTCTCCGAATTCCACAGTCAACTGAAGGAAATGAAACGCACTGGCCCAACTTTTGCTTTCTTTCCTTGGCCTGGCCTGGCCGTGTGTTGGCAGTACTTCCTTTCCTGCGCTCCTAAGGAAAAACTGGCTGCTGATGGCCAAACTCCCCCACATACTACAGGCAAACACACTTGGAATAAGGAGTACCTCAAAATGCAGACGCATGTACGCACTTTGGGTATACGGCAAAGCAATACAATGGCAATAACATGGGAGAAATTTTATTAAAAAAATTAAATTAGACTAATTTTTTCTGGAATATTTAATTTAACTTTGTCTTTTAGTTTATTCCCAGCACTTTCTCGCATAGCATGCATAGAAGTTTTTGTAAATAAAAGTATTTCATTAATTGTAGGTCGCTTCACTCTTCACTGTACTGTAATAGCTGTAATAGTGCAAACGTGTGTGTGTATTTCAGAATCGAGACTGGGTATTTAATTTTTAATTCACCCTAGTAGTAGGAGGAACCACGGAATAGAAAACTGTGTGAGACATTTGCCTGGAAAAATGTGGTGAATTAAAAAGTGCGTACATCTTTCAGCACTCAGCTTGTACGGAAGATCTCTTCTATTAACATTTCGAAGCTAGAAAATGTATCGAAAGAAATCTGACAAAACACATTCAGCGATCGAAATTCCTCGAATTGCAAAGTACTTACTACCTCACTCCGAGCGTTTTGCGAAAAAAAAAATACAGTGCGAGCGAACCGAAATACACTAATTTGTTAAGGCCAAGTAGTGGGGAAATGGTCATAGTCAAACCCTGTGATACAACTACAACATAACTGTAAAGACTTTTGGAGTTTAGTGGAAAGAAATAATGCTGAACTTTTAGTACCCAGAAAAAAAGAACTAGTCCATTTGGTCTTTACCTATAATTTATTTAAAGTAAAAATTAGACAAAGTAATGTTATCTTTTGGTATGATGTTCCTTTCCTTTTCTTAACATGACCTTCGCATTAAGCCAACACAGTATATAAACAAACAGCGGTGAACCCCTGCCCTGCCCTTAATGGACCCTTGAAAGCTGGTTGTCGGGACCGGATTAAGTTACCTCCTGCCTTTGTAATGACTTCACGCACCACTACCCTAGATAAGAACACATTAGTCAAGCCTTAAGTGCGAATTTAGTCAACCGCAATTATCCGGGTTACAGCCGCTTTGCCATCTTGTAGGTCGTAGGTGGCCAGTTTCTGCCAAAATCGTACTTGTACCATTACTTCGAACCAAAATAGCAACTTTTGTTGACGCACACGCGTAAGCTTAATACTTGTCGTTTTGTGGCGTTTCGCTCAGAATATGTTCAATGGAATGATAAACATTTTTATCAGCATTATACAGTGTATGCCAGTGCATGCTACTTCACATGCCGCATGGATGGATGCATTCATAGCGCTTTAGGTTGAGAGAGACATGTGCGAGTGTAAATTGATCAGAGAATTTTGAACTTGATCGTCATAAACATAAAGGGTTCTTTTTCGCCGCATCTGAGAGTAAATGAGCCGAAGTGCCTCCATGTCTGTGAATACTAATAGTATGTGTCTGTATTACATAACATGATATCCTATGTCAGTGCAGTGCAACTTCTCCAGGACGGGGTCAAAACCTCCAATATGATCAAGTTGGCGTAGTCGTATCAAATACTTCACATAGGGGTCAATGTACTGTCGCAGGATTTCAACTTATTATAGATATTCAAAACTTCTTAAGATTTCGTACACGAAAAATCGTCATTTAAAATGCACCTGTCCCTTCCATTAGTGACAAATGGAGCTAGCTAATGCTGCTTCGTTATACTTAGATTTCGATACATTAGGTAGATCTGGTAAACATGAAGTGTTCCTAATTTCCAACAGAATTTAGTTTAGGCAATATGGGGTCTATGTATTGCTGGATGTATTTTGTAAGTTTTAATCTCCCCAAAATTGTAATTAGGAAATGTATACTAGC
>JAQGCB010000783.1:0-18509 GCA_034698835.1 Protaphorura tricampata | reverse complement strand
CTGTCAGTGGTTATCAGGTTTTACCAAAAGACTCATAACTTTCGACGGTCAGTCTTTCGCATTTTACTTGCCTGCAATTTATTCTTATTGATGTAACACCAGAATTGTTCCCTTGCAAGTTCCAAAGAGAAAGAGAAGTGCAGCGTATTCAGGGATTTCGTATTCCATTTGATTGTGTGTGAATATTAAGATAGAATTGCATTCCATTTATGCTCACTTAGCATAACTCATTTAAAAATATTAATTCCGTGAATTCCATGCATGCTACTAGGGAAGTGTCACACTTCCAACATTTTGCTCGTCTTTTCAAATTGGAGAACGTAGACTTGGCTTAGGCATTTAGAAAGAATCCATGTTAAGAATGCCAAGAATGTTTCCCATTTTCCATAAGCAAATTATAAATACGGTGAAGCGGGTCACACATCGCCAGACCAGACCCGAGCTGACTGTCCATAATTGAATAGACTTTCTTTAATTCTACATTTTACGCAAGAGTGAGATTTACGTATGAACTTTCTCCCGACGCACTAATATTCAAAAAATATTAACGCAAGGCTATAGACGCATTTAATACAAAAATAGTTTATTTATACCATCTACGATTTACGATCTTCTTACTTGGAAATTATAAGAGCGTTGGAAAATATTGGACGCTAATCTTTGTGTACTTAAACCAGCTAAGTATCGGAAAATACAGATCATGAAGAACTGGCTAATTGACAGCATAAGTTGAGGTCATTGCTATTGCAGCTGACAATGAGTGCTGACATAGCAATTCTATTTGAGAAAAAAATAATTTGTCACTCTACAAATTGGTATGAGATAATTCATCCTAATAAAATCGATTGGGCATTGTGGTAACTACTACACATAAAAGAATAAAACTCTGGATTTGACTAAAAACACCCACTTTTCAAACAGACTCTTGACTTTTAAAAACTAATCCCGGTTGTCGTCATCGTTTATCTAATCATTTCCACTTCATTTGTACTCAGCATTGAGAGAACGTCCGATGACTAAGCGTCTGACCTCAGAAGTCCCAGCACCAATTTCATAAAGTTTTGCATCACGCAAAAATCTTCCAGCTGGGTAATCATTTATGTATCCATTTCCACCTGAAATAATTATGAAACAAAAATATGAGTAACTGCGAAATTATGCCAAAATTATTTCAAGAAAATAATTAGAATGAATTCATGCATACCCAAACATTGAATCGCTTGAAGAGCCATCTGTGTAGCATTTTCAGCTGTGTATAAAATAACACCGGCACAATCCTGAAAAATTTAATTACTTCGAATAGTTTAAGGAAAATAAATGAGTCGATTTGATCAGATTAAAAAAATAATATGAATTCGGAAACCCGGAAAGAATTCATTATCAACAAACCTTGCGACTGGCGTGACCCTTGTCGGCAGCTCTGGCCACATTGTAAAGATAGCTACGTGAAGCGCTCAAAATTGTGTACATATCGGCGATTTTACCCTGCAAATTAAAACCGAAAATTGTTGACCAGATTCTTAGATTCTAGAGCAAATAAATATTAGGTTAATACGAATGATAGCAAACCTGCATGAGTTGAAACTCTCCTATTTTTGTGTTGAATTGCTTCCTTTGATGGACGTATTCAAATGCAACATCACAACATGCCTGCATTATGCTGGAAAGTAAGAAAAAAATCATTAAAAAGTCTGACTAAGGCATCGAACTCCAAAAGGGAATCAAGTCAAGGCTTGCGTTTTAGCAACCAGTATGTATGTGAGCTCAATTATAAGTGAATAAATGAATTTACCCGACTGGTCCACTCGACAAGACTAATCGCTCCAAATCTAACCCACTCATCAAGACATAAACGCCTTTGTTCACCTCTCCCAAAACATTGGCAGCTGAAGAAAATAATATTCAATGTAGCAAGAAGAATATTGAGCACCAGTTTCAGATTTATTCAATTTCAGCGAACCTGGAACTCTGACATCTTCAAAAATTAGTTCACCAGTATTGGAACCTCGCATTCCTAGCTTGTCCAACTTAATTCCAGCTTTGAAACCGGGCGTAGATGTTTCTACAATGAAAGCAGTTACTCCATGGGCAGCTTTGGAGCTACTTGGATCAGTCTTCGCGTACACCTTTAAAATTAAGAAAACATTAGCCTTTAGCATAGATTCATCTAGTTTCATCAAGATTCAAGATAACGAAATAACAATACAACGCTTTCTTCGGGAAAATGATAAAATATCTTGGGTTTCATTATAAATTATTATAAACTTACAACAATAATGTCTGCGTCAGGTGCATTTGTTATCCAGAATTTGCTTCCATTTAAAATGTAGGAATCCCCATCTTTGACTGCTTTTGTTTTCATACTGACAACGTCAGATCCAGATCTAAATGACCCATAAAGAAAGAATAATAATTAATTACAAAACTATAATACTGTTTTCAGGTAAAAACAAATTTTCTTCACACAAAGGGACTAACAAGTTGAGTCGTAATGTATCTACCGAAACGGGATACCGGAATATTTTTATTTAGCCCCATGAGTCAATTGATATTCGGCTGCTCATAATTATTGGGCCCCGTGCATAGGCCGCAGAGGTCACAGTGACTCTAATGACCTCTGTCTTGGGGATGGTCTCTACCTTCTAAGAAATGTTAATTCTTTATCATTTATGTATACAAAACTATTATTTTCGACTGCTACCAATATTTTCAAGATAACTACCTTTGCTTAATCAAGCAAAGCTTAACTGTTTCAATAAAATAAGGCAATAAGAGTATTATTACTAAGTTGTAATTACTAATTACCCAGCTTCGGACATCGCCAATCCCCCCATGTGTTCACCTGAACATAACTGCAAGGAATAAACAATTATAATTCACAATTAGCAAGACAGGCAGAGCATAATTGATTCTATCTTATGAAAAATTCAAAAACAATATCTTACTTTGGGTAAATACTTCAATTTCTGTACTTCCGTCCCGTTTCGGTGGATTTGATTCAGACACAAATTCGAATGAGCACCGTACGATAACGCAATTCCACCGGCTGCTCTAGAAAGTTCTTCCATGATTAGAACTTGATCAAAATAACCCCCGTCCGTACCACCATAGGCGGATTTGGCAGTAATTCCTAGAAATCCCATGTCTCCTAAACCTTTCCAAAATTTCCGAAGGTTCTTAAACGTATTAGTTTTGTCAATTTCATCAGCGAATGGGGCGAGCTCCTTCTGCGTAAAGTTGAAGGCAGCTTCGCGAAGCTGAAACGAGCAAATTATTAGCAAAAACTCAATGTATCAGTTTAAAAATATATTTTTTGAATATTTTTCTTACAGCGATTTGTTCTTCCGTGAGTCCGAAGAGGACATTATCAATTGGATACGTACTGGCGAACCGAGGACTGGAAATCTTTGGAGTCTCAATTATCCTGGACAAATTTTTCAGGGAAGCAGATGCCTGTGGTATTTTCCTCAAGAGTTGGGCCATGTTTGCCAAAAAAATATTCCAAAAATCACTGGCAAAAAACTGGTGAAATCCAAGAGGAAACGAGGGAAGGAAAGTGAAGGAAAAAAGATCAGATGATTTCTGGATTTCAATGTCACATTCAAATTCAAATTTGGTCCAAAACGCACATGGCCAGAGAGTGACGAATCGGAGCCCGAGATTTCTCCCCGCGGTGGATTAAAATTTTTAAAACATGGAATTTTTATTTTTATGATGTCACTTCATTTCATACTACTACAATTTAATCATGTGCTCTTGTCGTGACCGTGACCTTTACTGACTTATTTTGATAACACTTCAGAGTGATAATTCACAAAGGTCACACACAAAAGTCATGATCTGTGCGTAGTCAAGTAGCATAGTCGTAAGTCGTAACTATTACGAGGTTGGACTAAGGCTGACGGTGCCTCTATAAATTTTTTTTTCAAAATTTTTCCAAGTTTTTTCCCAAAGGAATTTTTTTGGCAAAAAGTGTTGGAAATTTCATGATTCGTCGAGATCTGCAATAAAAAAATTTTTGGTCCGTTGGGCGAAAAACTTAGAAAATTTTCGTGCGTACCGTCAGCCTTAGTCCAACCCTATTACGACTCATCAGTAATTCAGTAATTTATTTATACAGGTTTTTTTAGTACAAATTAAATTAAGAAAGTTCAGCCGCACTCGTATTTGAAGTTTCTCCGTGTGCCGTGTTGCGTGGGCATGAAAAGTTTTCCGCCTTTATTCTTCAGAATACGTACGTAAGTCAATATTCGGGATTAAGGTCAAAAGCTCGTAATATAGTATTTCGTGTTGTAGTATAGGTATGTCCAAGTCAAAGGTCAAAGGTGACCAACCTTCGGGGTATTTTGGTAATGGTGGAATAAACTAATCTCTCTTAATTTTTATACATAGATCAAGTCACGGCTGTGCCGAAACATTGGATTTGGATTCGGCATTTTATTGGCAGACCGGCTTCAAAAGACGATTCTCGGTCTTCCGTGCATTTGTTGACTAATAATTTTTTGAGACAAATTCATCAGTACAATAAAACAATGGCGGATAACGCAAATCCTCTGAGTCTGATTGAACAAGCAAAGAAACTTGCAGCCTTTCAAGCTGTTGATGATCATGTTAAGGTAATTCCACGCACACATAAATGTCCTTATAAAATAGGACAAACCAATTAATAGTCTGAATATTTGAGTTATTTTATTTGTGTATTTGAACGTTTACCATTTTTAGGATGGACAAGTCGTTGGAATTGGGAGTGGAAGCACAGTAGTTTACGCTGTGGAAAGGATTGGTAATAAATGAACGAAATACAATAAATTCCATGTCATTGTCAAAATCATATTTCGTTTAATTAATCGGTGTTCAATTCTCAGGCCAGCGTGTGAGAGACGAGGGACTGAATTTGGTTTGCATTCCAACATCCTTCCAGGCTAAAAACCTTATCATTTCCAACAAACTTCAACTTACAGAATTGGATGTTCATTTTCCGGTTTGTGCTTGCTCAGTAATTTCAGTGCTGCGACGAACATGAGCGAGTGGAGTTTTATCAATAATTTTTATGAATTGTTGTTTTTAGATTGACGTAACGATTGATGGCTGTGATGAATGTGACAAAGATTTGAATCTCATCAAGGGTGGAGGCGGATGTCTTCTTCAAGAGAAAATTGTCGCTTCAGCATCCAAAAAATTAGTCATTATTGCGGATTACACGTAAGCTTCGAATTACTGTCCGGGACACAGAATGAAAAGATCCACACACTTTACAATTATAAATTATTGATTTTAATTTTAATCGACTGCAGAAAAGACTCGACGTATCTCGGAGAGAAATGGAAGAAAGGTGTTCCATTGGAAGTGTCAAGAATTGGGCTCAGAGTCGTTAAAAATAAATTGAATACATTCGGAAAGGATGTTATGATGACAGATGCTGACGTTGCACAGCTCCGCCTGGCAGTAAAGAAAATGGGTCCAGTTGTTACCGATAATGACAATTTCATCATTGATTTCCAAATTGCTGAGCTCTTCCAACCAGAAAAGTTGGAACCGTCGTACATGGAAAAGTTTCTCAAAACAATTCCAGGTAAATACGTAAATGTAACCATTATTTCAAATGAATAAATTTTTATGGCCACGGGTCGCATGTGTTTCCCTGGTACATTGTCGAACTCAAAAACTTATCTACTTTCAAAAACTAAAACAATATTTATCTTATTATTTTGAAATTAAATTCATCAGGTGTATTGGAGACAGGACTTTTCCTGGGAATGGCTAGCCAAGTCTACTTTGGAATGCAAGATGGAACTGTCAAAACACAAAAAGTTGAACGAAAACAACTCGTTTATTAATCGTATTTCAATTTTTTGGAACTATTATTTTAGGTTCATTAGTTGTTGCTCAATCAAATTTTCAATTTTCATGTTCAAATAATGTCACAATAAAGAATATTTAGACTGATGATAGTTAGTACTATCAAAATTGCAAGATGGATGTGAAAGCTATCCCTTTTTTTCACTTTTTGTGTTACTTTCCACTTTTCTGTTCTCGCATAAGTTAATGTGTAGAATTTGCAAAACGTAAATTAGACGTACAGTTATTTTAACATGCATTAACTGATTAGAGTTAAATATTTATATTTACATCGATAATTGCACAATACATTAACGTGCGTATGACAAATTAAATCAAGATTCCATAGAATTCCATTTTCATGTGTCACTCGGAGTTTGGATTACGATCAAAGCGTACTCTTTATCTGAAGATTAAAGAGAGTATGGTAATTAGTAGATGATTGAAATTAAGTGCAGCTGAATTTTACAATAGTAGCATATTAAGGGTAAAATTCGTAGTTGAATTAAAGTTAAATATTATACATACCTGGTGCTATGAGCAGTTCATGTTTCTTAGTCCTGAGTCGAATGAATGAGAGATCATTATTAGAATCAAAGTCCTTGATCATGGTCCTTGCCTTTTCCACTAAAAGTTGCATATGACCAGCGTATTGGACACTCAGAGCATTGTCTAGTGTTGACTTGATAGGAATGCCTGCAACAGTAAACATAAATTCAAATTCCATTCAAACAAACAATTTAATACTAAATGAATCCTAATCTTCATACTTACAGAGCAGTGACAGAGACTTTCCAATCAAAATATTACCTTTCTTTTTAGTAGGTAATCAATAATATGTACTCACCATCAGAGTTAATCACGACAAGACCAAGGACTCCCTTGTGACTCAAAAGACGCTTCAACGACTCCTCCACTTCGTTCGCCTGAAATTAAAATAAAATTAAAATATTATTGTTTTGGGTGACGTCATCATGCGTTGCATTAAAATCAATGTCAAATGTAATGTAGGTACAGTAAAATGCATGTATTCTTAGTACAATTGGATAAAATATACATGTTGTAGTGTATTGGTACCAGAATCATAATTTTTACAATTTTATTATTGTGTGTGACATAATAAAATGTGCTCACCATTTTCTTTTCCACCAGAAAATGAACTGATTAATTTCCACGAAAGGAAAGCGTAGTAATTCTTCTCAAACCCAGCGAAATTTGTCCAAAAGTAGAGTTCCTATAACATTAATGGTTCACAAAGGGTCAAAATTAGGTCAGAGGTCGGTCAAATATATCAAAAAATTATTTAGAAATCAAACTATGAATTTCTCGAAATAGAGAAATAGAAATTAGGGAGTTCACAAAATCTGGACTTTCTTGTTTTGAATTTGACGCTGAAATCGATTACTTTCATGTGTTTTGGGGCGACTGATGATAAAAAATACAGGGTGACTCATAACTAGTTTTTCTCACAAGTATGTATAAGTACGGAGTTGACTACTGTAAATCACCGTTTAAACGCCGGGGCTTCAATAGACGCCTAGGCTCGAATAAACGCCGGGTCACGAAGTTCAAAACATAAAACGCCCGAACATTTAAACGGTTATTTACGGCATCTGAAGGAAAAAGTGGGATATACAGTTTCTACGCAATATTTTCGAGATTAGGCGCAAAAGCGATTTGATAAAAAATACTGCGTACCACCAAAGGCCATAATACTGAATACAACAGTATTTTAATGACTAGTTCTTAACACTGTTTAGAAAGTACGTTTTCAAATACAAATTATTATAGGGGAATCACGGAATTTTAACAATAACGGTGTGTGTGTGTGCGGTGACGCTAGAACAAAATTTTTAGCAGCAATAGAATTACAAAAACGTACCTGGAAATATTTCTGTCACACGCTAGCTTCCAAACGCAAATGACCCAATAATTTTACCTCAGCAACAACGGGCTGAGATAATTGATCAAACAATTGAATCAATAATTCCTGGGTGAATATCTTTGTATGGTACAGAAACATTAGTCTCTACTTTCGACTCAGAACTATCCTCAAATTTTTGTACGACTCTATAGTTCATTTTGCCTTGTATTCAATCGTTTTCGGAATTCAACACTTACTTAAAAACTATTATTGGCTGAGGAATCTGATTTGCTCAATCGTTCTAAATCAAAATGGTTAGTTCACTTTTTGCAATCAGACTTGGGCTCATGTTTATAAGTTTAAAAAAATTGTGTCTTTCAAAATGTGTACCTTATAGGAAAGGAAAGTGTAACGTTCAAAATTCTGAAATTCTTTTATTGATTTTACAGCAAATTCCGGATATTGAGGACACTATCAAGCGCATCAATTCTCATCGTGGAGTTACTGGAGTGATCGTCACTACCCGAGATGGTATGGAATATGAGCTTCGATTTCAATAAGATCAGATAATTTGGTTTAGCTCAAACCTGGTCACATTTCAGATATCTATGTAGATTTTCACAAGTTTCACTGAATCATTGTGGAAAAAGTACTTGTGCCTATTAATTGATCTTTCTCATTAGACCTCGTGTGCAACCGTAAAAGATTTTTTCATTCCAACCTAAGAAATAATTTGAATTGAACTAGGAATGCCGATTCGAACTACGATTGACAACACGTCAACTGTTCTCTACGTGGGTGGAATGATAGCACTTGAAGAGCGCTGTGCTTCAATCATTCGTGACATTGACCCCAATGATGAGCTCCGTTTTATGCGTGTTCGCTCTCGGCGATTCGAAGTCTTGCTCACAACTGGTTCGTTTAATTACAAAAAAATATAAAACTTTCTTTTTTCCAATCAATTTCCAAATTATTAATTTATTACTATTTGATCTTATTACAGAGGAAGATTATATGGTTTTCGTCATTCAAAACCCGAATGAAACTTAGCAATGCGGGGTAATTCTACAATATTGGATCAAAATTCTCAACCTGTTAATAATTTCATCCCTACTAACTCAACGACTTGTTCATTCACAATTTCAGTACTAATTAAATTACTCTATACGTTTTAGAACGACGAACTAGGAGTAGTAAAAGTAAACTTATCTCGTACAGAGATCACAATGGAATTCAAGTGAATAAATTAAAATCTGCAATCAAATCTGCATGATTGATTTCAATTTTTTAAACCATTATACTTATTTGAATACCAAAATTCAAGAAAGTTTGAATCTCATTTACTTTTCCTCAATACTCAATGGTGTAAATCAGACTTATCAAAATGTTGCTCAACGTTTAAGTGCCAAGTGCCACTTAAAATTCAAATTCCTACTTTTTGACTCTTGAGGAATTCCTGCAAAGTGTCTACGTCTAACGTAATAGTCAAAGTGTCCATACTACTTTTTTTTCCCGTGTAAGTGATGAAATTATGGTCTATATATTCTACTAAGAGTGTTCTCACAGTTTGATCCGAATGAGCAATAAAATTTTGTTGACATCGCCGAACTAACTCTCGAAATTGAATTCCTTCAAACCCGGTAGCTCCCTTCTTTTTACTCCGTTTGTCTTTGAATGCTGCCAAGGCGTTAATTTGTAAATCAGCTAAAACGGTAAACGCTTTTTTGGCATTTGCAGTTAAACTCTTGAAAATATGTTCAAGTGAACTCTGTCTGTTGTTATTCTCCTGCTCTTGGCCAAAAACTCCAGGTAAGTGAGATAATTCCTCTTCATAGGGTGCGTATGTTGGACACAGATTCCACCAAAAATTCAGGGCAATCATACTGGTTTGGTCAACTCCTAAAATATGTAGAAAAAATAATAGTCAGATTCAATAACTTTCCGACACTGGACAAGTCTGCCAATTATTGGATTTCCTTTGTGTTTTCGTTTCAACTTAAAGGTGTGTAAAGAATTATCGGAAGACAAAACAAAACATACTACTTTAAACTTTTCAATATTGAAAACTCTGCAAATACTTACCGGCAAAAGAGTTGACATGATCACAGGAAGCTATCAAATGAACGAATTCGATTTGAGCAAGCACACAAAGAACTTGGAACAATGAAAAATTCTTGTTTGCCAAATGTTCGAGATTTTTCACTAGAAAGAATACGCGGGCACATGGCTTGGCTTCGATAGCATTCCGAATCTCTCTGTTGAAACCATTTTAGAAAACGAAAATTATAAGCCTAAAAACTACCTATGCTGATAAAATGTTCAAACTTACTCAGCCATTAATTCCATACTACTTCCAGAGATTTTTATGTTTCTGTGAAGGGCGTGACATAAATCGACGAGGAACTGCAAAACGTCCAATAAAAAACACTCATTCATTGGCATTCGTAGTAACCTATATCAATTCTTTATGGAGTATTGTTCAGCCTTTCAGTTAGAATTTGGAATAGGATTAGAAAATTTAAATTTAAACTCACATTGCGCGCACTTAACTTCTTTTGGATAAGCCCATTGAAGTAAATGACCATATATTTGTCGTTTACAAATGATTTAAAGTCGTCAAAAACTGCACTCTTGGATCCGTATCCATGAAGCATGATATTAAACCCTTCTCTAAAGAACAAAAAAGAAAATAAATTAAAAACATTCAGGTAAAATAAAATTGATTCATTCTTCGATTCGTCCTTACTTTAAAAGAAACATCCATTCTGGAAAATCCTTCTTGATTTCCTCACGCCTTTGTTCCATGATCTTTTCTTGATCTGCACTCACAATCCAATTACAAGTCCTGTTTGGATCCAACTTTTGTATTGCCTTTGACACGGAAGTTTCTTCAGGTTTTTCTGGAAGTTTTTCATTGGCAGTTATACCCGTTCGATTCCCTTTCCTGGGTTTCTTCCCTCGCTCTGACCCAGCTTTTCCAGGCGTCATTGTATTTTTCAAGGGATCAGTTGCTTTTCTAAATTTTTGTCGTAGAGGTGCTTCGAAATAATTTTCCACTTCAAAGTTTCTATCACGGGGTGGGTTACGATTCCTCTCAGCCCAATTAGATAACCATTCACGAATCCTCAGTTGCTCCTCTAGAGAAAATAAATATAAATAAACCAAATTCAGTAAATTTAAAATGAAATGGTACTGATGCTCTGAGACAAATCAAGCAAAGGCAAGGAGTGAATCCCATCCTTATGACAAAGCGTAGCGTAGAGGCTCTTATAAATAATATTAAACTGCTAGTTCTCCATTAATTACAGGCTAGAACCTTTCAATTTCAGTGCATCTTGGACCTCCGCAGGTGACCTTGAATTCAAATACGTGTTGAAGGTTTCTTGGTCAATTTCTACTACTTCGTTGTCATTAACTTCTTCAGCGTCGCTACCGCTACTGTAACTAAATTCATCGTCACTACTACTAGTCGTGCTGTCCAACGTTGATAACATCGACATCATCCCAGACCCAGACGACGCGACAGTTTCATCCTGGTTCACGGAGGCCCAGTCTATAGCAAAAACAAAACAAAGCATAGGTAAGTACATTAACTCTAACTTTCCATAAAAAAATATATTTTCCATTATAAGACCCAAGCCTTTCTTTGCAATTGCGTTTCAGACTCAGACTGAACTGAACAAATGCTAGAAAAATCATAAAATAAATCAAACGATCACTCAATAAATTAATTATTAAATAAACCAACATCGTAAAGACCCATTCGTGCGGGAAGTTGTGAAATGATAATAATAAAAATAAAAATCACCGTACAGCGTTCATTGGTCGGTGGGACAATGCTTCTTCTTGGACGGGCTTCTGGAACAGGAACTGAAACTGGGACTTCCATTCTCTCTCGATTTTTTTCTCCCTTTAAAATTCTTTCCCTGAACTTTTTGAAAATTTTTAAGATAAGTTGTTTTAAAATACAAAAATTCAAAAATGCACTTCATTCATTCAGAGAAACTCTAGAGTCTACCTTACTCCCTTTGAAACGCGGGTTTTTTTTTGACACATTCGTACAACTCAATGCGTACAATATCTATGAAAAAGAGAAAGTCTGGGCTACATGGTATTTCTTTGTTTTGTCAGTCCATTCTTGTCGGAAGAAAAAAGTTTACATCGGAATTCTGGATTTCCAATTTTTTGAGCGCCATGCCCACATTCGACACTCAATCTCAACATGAAATGACTTAAAAGGGTCAGCGTGACGATTCAATACAGAAACGGATTACCGTTTCACGGGTCGTCAGATTCCTTCCACATTTTCACCGAATAATTCCGATCTTCGGGTTTTTCCCTTTTTGAGAGCCGTGCAGTCTTGTGGCCTGTCCACCTGGACGAATGATTTGATTTGAATTGATTTGATTCTTTATTAGCGTGATATTCCAAAGCATTCAAACATACAAGTATATGATCAGGAATATAAGGTAAGATCTATAGAAATTGAGACTATTTCATAGAACGATAGACGTCACCTCATTCTCTCAAGAAGTAGGGAATAGGGATTTGAGTCAAATCATTTGAGAATTCTAATCTTTTACTGTTTCGGTGCTGAGCGCTCGTGTGATGGTGAATTTGGGCAAATGATACCTTAAGATGTTCAGCTGAATGATCAGAGGCTGCACGTGGAGTTTATTTTACAAAGGTTTGAACGCTACCTTGTTTTTTCGGTAAATAAGCGTTATGGAATTCCCACTTTTCACAATTTAGGGGGTTGTACGCGAATGTGACCGTTTATATGGACAAACAATGCCTGGAAATGTTTAGATCTATTAACCTAGATAGAATTTTGGGTCAATTTTGCAAAAATGTTGATGATAATTTTATTTTGTCATTTTAGACTGAAGGAACAAGAATTTGTCAAGATTCATGAGCCCCACAGCCAAGGAAAGGACAAGACTCTCCTCAAATCGACTTTCCGGCAATCCAGATTAACTTTTCTGTCAATTCTATGTAATCCCCGCTCATCTCACTCCTTCCGTCCCCACACAACATTCAAAAAACGAAAAAATGGGATTTGACCCGATGTACCGGCAGATTAGGTAAGAAGACTGCAACTATTTTGTAAAATGGACTTGACCATCACGTTCTACTAAGTTTTCTGTAAATTTTGAGCTATCGTTCGTCCTTGTACGTTCTACCGTTCACGTACAATCCGAAGATCTGAAAAAGTAGTATTTTTCCAGAAAATGTGATACTTTTTGAAGCCTAGGAGCCTGGATGACCATGAAGACGTGACATTTCTCTGACACTGACTAGGCTTAAATTATCTACCAAATTATGTGTGAATTATGACGCATTAGAAAATAAATCAATGAATGCGAATTTGTAGAATCTGTGCAGTATAATTCGTTTTTATAGTATTTCGTTTTGTTTAAGCATACAATTTGAGACTTAAGGTTGTTAGGAATCTTCAAAATCCTCAGGAATGTTGAACTGTTTGTTAATCATTGATTCATCCACTCCAAGCTTGTTTTTGATCCATGAACGAATTGAAAGAACATTGTCCATCCAACGTTCCGCTGCTTCTTCTGCGATCTGGACAAATTATTGAGGTATTTTAGTAAGAAATACAAAAAATTACTAAATGGAATTCAAATTTTATCCAAAACTTACCAACATCTCCTTTTTTTCTTGCGCGAAGACTTCTGGGTCAGAATCTCTGTATTTCTCTATTTCAACCTTAGCAGCTTTCTGGTCAGCTAAAACTTTCTCCAACTTCTCCATTACTTCCCGACGCTCCGGTGTATCCTCTCGTCTGACATATTCTGTGTTACCTACCGTGTATTCTGTGTCTGTCCTACCTGGAATGAAGATTTAAAAGGAAGGAAATTATGATAATCCTGAGTTCTACTTCAGTTGACAAAATGTTTGGAATATTTTTCATGAACAAATAAAAAACACACCAATTCTTTTGTTCTGAAAAATCATTTCAAGGGCATATGGTTCGAGGAGGCCAGTCTTTTTGACTGGTCTCCAGTCAAATAAATGCCTGTTTGATATTTTCGTCTAATTCTTCACACTTGACCTTTTGTTCCCGAATTTTCTCCTCCAATTGGTCCATTTTTCGTTTACGAACCGCAGTTGCCTCACTAAAAGCAAATTACAATCAAATTAAATAGTCCATATTATTCTCTTTTTATTTCCATATACTTGGTAGTTCTCGTTACATTGTAAATCAAATTCCCTTACCTTGGGAATGCCCAAAAATAAATGGATGTCCCAATCTTGTCATTGTCTACATAGCCTCTTTGACAGACTGTGCCACAATCCCTTTCTCTTTCGGACCCAATTTTTCCAAATCCTGAAATACAAATTCTAGTTTTGTATAGTTCGTTTTTAAAGAAGCGAATAATTTAATAGGCTACGCAACCATTTTGGGTCCAGGGCCTGATCATTTCGTGTAGGAAAAACCCCTCGTTATGTTGTCTTAAAAAAATCACCACAGGGCAAGGGAATTGAACCCCAATATAGCGAAACGTATATGCAAGCACCGCAAAGATGGGTACTTTTTCAAAAATTTAATTAACCACAAATTACTTCAATTCATTTGTCACTAATGAATTACAATTACAATTACACGGCCCTTTTTGTCGAAGTAATTCATTACAATTACAAGTAATTGACTGTTTCGGGTATTAGAAATTAGAATTGAATTTTCAAAGTAAAGTGCATTGTCCAAAATGTCAAAGTACAATTACAATTACACATGATTTGACACATAATTAATTACTATTACAATTACGTAATTGTAATTTCGTAATGAATTACAAATTACCAATGTAATTGACCCATCTGACAAATATTTCTACTCACCTTGAGTTGAAACACTTCTTTTTTCTCATAGAAAATTTCCAACATTCTCTGTCGTTTGTCTTCCAAACTCAATCCCTTTCTTTTCGACATTTTCTCTGCCTGGACAATCGATATCGATGCAACAAACCCGAAATTACGAAACTGATCCGAAATGTCAAAATCGAAAACGTCGGATGTGTAACACGATCACAAATTTTTTAACATTTTCCCTTCCGTCAAAAAATTCCCGGGCCAATATTTTCAATATTTTCCCACCTAGAATTTCAATAACATTTTTTGAGAATTCTCCTTCTAGCGGATTCTCGGGCGCGTCGCGGCAATTGGCCTTAATTTTGAAACCACTTTTGAGTTTTGTCAAAAAAGTCGGACGTCACGTCAGGAAGAATTTGGAATTTCAAAAATATATTTGAAAAATCGTCCACAATTTTAATTTGGATTTGAACAGTGATTTATTCAGGAACGTCCGATTTGTCGTCATTGTCTTCCATTCCTGGACAAGAAAGGAAATGGATCCTTATTTGATTGGAGCACGAAACTTTGGTGGGCATTTTGCTGCCGGTAAGTTATTCTTGTACAGTGGACTCTCTATATACCGAACTCGAAAAAAGCACCGAAATGTGTCCAATAATCAATAAAGAGAAAGTTTAATATACAGAAAGTGGAATAACAAAGAAGTGTTTGCAAAGGGAGTTCTTGCGTGCCTTAAATTCTGGTCGGTATAGAGAGGTGTACGATATAGGAGAGGTTGATATATAGAGATTCCACTGGATGGTACAGAATTATTAAGATGTCAAATGTAAATGAAAACCTCTTTATTCTCGGTATTGAATTGGTGATTAGCGATATGATTTTTTTTGGCTTTTAGGTACAATCACGTCTGGACCTGGGAAAGAGTTCATTGACAACCTCCCTCGCTATGTGGACGCACTTGGAAGAACACCTTGGTCAGCTCTTGAGAATGGTTTGACTCAAGTGGGTGACCCTGCATTGACCTTGGGTGCTTTGGGAATCCTTACAGCCAAGTCCAGGTCAACTGAGCTTGGGAATAACTTGGAACCATTCCTAGTCCAAGTCTCTGCATTCCTAGCCTCTGCGGATGCCGCACAACTCCGTCTTAGTCCAATCATCTGTGAGGATCAATTAATTATAATTAAGTATTAACCAGTTAATTAATACACAATGTATAATTTTTTAATTTGTGTACCATTTAGTCGTGGAAATGTGTGGAAAAATCAGTGAGGCTTTGTTGGCGAGACAAACACCAATCCGTGGAGTCAGTTTAATGATGACTGCTGTTCAAAAATTACAAACACACAGTCGACAGTTGACGAGTGCTCATGCCATTCTCTTGGAACTTTGTTTGTCAGCCAAATGTTTGAAAACTGCAGAACCATTTCTAATTGATGACATTGAAGACTTTAGCTTGGAGGTTTGCTAATAATATGCTCTGCAATTTTTATTTTGGCTTCATGGCTTCGGCTTCCCTTCTGTATTTTATAGTTTTTTTTAAAAATTATTTTGTATTTGTAGCTTAGAGGAAGCGACTGCAAAGGTATCCTTTTGTATTTCTACTACGCTGGACTCGTGTGTGCTGGATTGAAAAAATTCCGTGAGGCTCTGTACTTCTTTGAGGCTTGTATTCGTGTCCCTGCCGTCACGTTGTCACACATCATGTTGGAGGCATTTAAAAAGTTTGTTCTCATCTCACTCATTTACAATGGAAATGTTCCACCTGCTCCAAAGTGTGCACTTCAAGTCGTTAACAGGTAAAATAAAGGCTGAATTCATTGGGTATTCTGAGGTGGATTGTTTAATTTGTTTAATTACTAACTTATTTTTCATAGAATTTTGAAGCCAAATGCTATTCCATACATGGACCTAGCCAACGCCTTCGTGACACACAACCCAGTTGAACTTAACGCTGTGATTTGTAAACACCAGGATGTCATTCGACGGTACAACATTTTTAGAAAATCCTTTAATTTATCCTTTCATAATTCATCTAACGTGTTTCTTACTCTCTTCATTGTAGGGATGAAAATCATGGATTAATTAAGCAGGTCCTGTCTGCTCAAACCAAAAGCAGTATCAAACGGTTGACAAAAACATTTTTAACCTTGAGTTTGGCTGATGTAGCTTCTCGTGTTCAACTAGTCGGTGGATCTCAGCAAGCTGAAAAATACATTTTGTCGATGGTAAGTTTTTATCTTGTCATTTCAAACAATGCAATACATAAATTAGCCGAGTTTTGTATACTTTTTTTAAATTTTCCACACAGATTCAAGATGGTGACATCTATGCTAAGATCAATCAGAGGGATGGTATGGTTGTGTTTTTGGACAACAAAGAAAAGTACGACAGTCCGAAGATGATGCAGAAAATTGAGGATCAGGTTAGTTTGTACCATGTACTTTTTATTCAACTAAATTTTGAAACAGTGAAAATACCTACCTTTGAAATTATACTAATATTAATTTCAGATTGGTGTTTGCGTGGAATTGAACAAACGTCTTGGAAATATGAATGAGAGATTGGCCACAAATCCAGACTACATTTCAAAAATGTCTCTCGGGAATGATGAAGAAGGAATCTCATCTTCAAAAATTCCGTCTTACAACATTTAAGAAAAAAAACTACTAAACTAAACAAAAGAAAAGACCTCAAAAGTTACTCAATTTAAAAACTACAAAAGTTTAGAAGTCGTAAGGCATTTCTTGCCTCCTACACTGCTACATATAAATTATAAAAAAAATTGAAAATATGTCATTGTAAATTTATAACTTCATATTATTAATTTACATTGCACTATTACAAGGGAGTGAAACTTTTTCAAAATTAACACAAGTTCAATAAATAAATTCAATTAAATACAAATGGTCCGTATTAAATGTTCGCCACAATGTGTGCGCTGCGAATTTATTTGATATCTGATAATTTAATTCATTATCATGCCTGTGATATAATTTATAAGGATAGGTAATCTTAAGTCTACTCAATCCAGCCCCGTAGTGAACTCAGTCCTTTTGTTGACTTATAAATGCGGGTTCATAAGAAATCTTTTTTTTTGTTAGTTCACTTGATTGACTTGAGAGTAGTTATAAAATTTAGCTATCACTGGTATCCATTGCGGATTGTGACTCGGATGATGATGGTAGAACATCATTCACTTCTGGTTCTGGTTCTTTCACTTTAGGAACATTCTCACACAGTGTTTTGTGTAGTTTTTCCAAACTAGTCAAATATGTTGTCATACTTGTCTTGAGATTAGGATTGATTGGCCAAATCGCGAATCCAGGTTTATCTTCTTCACTCACTATGAGAAAAAAAAATAGAAATATAATTTTAATTCATAATTAAGTTTAAAAAAAGGGAATAATTAAAACTTACTAGCATCATCAAAATCAGCAGCCTTTTTGGTAGTCTTCTGCTCCGCTACAGCCAACCACTTCTTCCAACGTGCTATGAATCTAATTCATATAAATTAATTTAAAAAATATATAAATTTGAAACGTCATGTTTGTAAAAGTCATATGACTCACTTTGGAATATTTTCTTTGTAAAAAGAATTAATCTCGTCTTTCCATGGATCCATTGGATTTTTTACTTGGTTGATCATCATGAGGGCTATTTTGGGAAGGAGAACTGTATTGTACTCCAAACATTGAGCCCTATTTTCTTTCTCACTCGCTTTGTCTGCTTCTAATCCTGGCTCGTTATGGTATGGTTCATTCACCAGGATCAAGGCTGTTCAAAAATTTAATCATAAAATTAAAATTAATGGAATATGATAGTAGATCATTTAGTAGTTAAATATTTAACATACCTTGAATGGAGAGGAGGACTTGAGCAATATTAGACTCCTTGGTCCATTTTTCAGCTTGTGTTTGACCCATCCAAGTTCCAAGTAAAGACACACAAACTTTACCCTCTGCATACAAATTAGGATTTA